>CAJUYI010007724.1:0-11780 GCA_910591695.1 Galerucella pusilla
TGAATTTTCTGGATCAAGCAACAATCCAACGTTTGGCGAATATTGCACAGGATTCACAGGAACGGAATCACAAAGAATTAAATAAGAGGGGAATTAAGGAACTGGTTATAGTTGAGGAACACCAACTCAAATGGTGGCTGACACAAGGACACCTCAATACTAAGAGTCTTCTGAATAGACAAGGAACTCTTGTCCAGGATGTTGAAACTGGGTAAGAGAAATTTGAAGACAGTTACCGACCTGGTGACTGGACACTGTACCCCGAGGAAGCATCT
The DNA here is from genome assembly GCA_910591695.1 of Galerucella pusilla. Classification (NCBI taxonomy): domain Eukaryota; kingdom Metazoa; phylum Arthropoda; class Insecta; order Coleoptera; family Chrysomelidae; genus Galerucella; species Galerucella pusilla. Next base: position 276 of record CAJUYI010007724.1, read on the forward strand.
GCACAGGATGGGCAAAAAATGTGCAGAAAATGTGAACTCTACGGTGAAACACCTATTCACACACTCTGCTTCTGTGAGAACTTCCAAGAACTCGGACGGAAGTACTTTGGAGAGAAAATAATACAACCGGCACAACTACTGAAGATTCCTCCAGATAAACTGGTGGCCTATATAGAAGGCACGAAGCTTCTGGAATGGAAGTAGGTAGATAACATGGGTAATGGTACAAAGATTCAGTTTAAGTGCCCAACATAAACGTATTAATGAATAAGCAGCCTATATATTATATTTTATTACGACAAAAATAAAACGATACGCCAATGAAACAAATTGATTGGTAACATAATCCCCGATACAGTGTTCGTTTATCCCGGAAAGTTTCAAAATTCAAATAAGGACAACACACACTTATTTTCTTAAGGTTATGTGAAACACAGCACAACTTCAATAGCACCCTTCTGCTACAAAACCGAAACCGAGCAAGTAAAGACATCGAACAGGATCAAAATGTTGTGAAAGGGTAATAAGAAACTGCACTTAACCCATTTTCCGCGATTTTCTCCGTACACTTAATGGTTTTCCGATAACTTTCTGTCGAGGTCAATGCTATTAGCCGATAGTCTTTTGTCTTGTGATTCCGACAGATATTCTCAATCATCTGGATAGCGCGGATTTCGATGTAGAACGCAAAAGAAATCCGTCCATATACGTACGTTCAATATTTTCTTTAAAGAAACCACTTTTACAAATAATATAAATTCAACTTGTTTTAATTTAAAAAATTCCAGTCCGGTCCTGCTCGAATTTCAACATATTTTATTAAGTACTTGGGGTATTTTCATTGTTGGCTTAAGTTAAAATGTATCTCATATAAAAACCTATAGTTTGGCAAGTTTATGTGAAGCTATACGGGATCGGTAAGAGGCGAGGAAAAACATGGCGCCTATCTGTCAAACGTACAAATGGCGTACGGTACCTATTTTACCAAGTAAAACTGAAAATACAAAGGTATAACGCCACTGGATAAATCAATATCAGTCAACTGACAAAGTGAGAGGGAAGATCTCACGCACGCGCTTGCCAATAAGAAGTCAGCTGGTCGATACAAATCACCAATTATGTAATTCGAGTGTGTGGTCATTATGGTTTTCGTATAACGCTGCCAGAGCTTCAAAAAGCCCATAACAAATTTGGAAAAGTGTTCATCTTTAAATATTCATAAATTGAAGAAATAATGTTAATAGAATAAATCCAAGGAAACAAGTAGGTACATTATAAAATTAACGTTTAATCATATTTTTAATATTGTTGATAATAAAAAGACCCTTTTCTAATTATTATCACTACATAGTAAGCACTTCAGTTTTTTCATAGTTAAATGTGGCAATGTCGGATGTTTTCGACTGCATTCCTTTCACGGTTTCAGATAAACTTGCCAAAGTATACCTACATCTTGCGGTAGATCGTATTGTGGTGCGATCTAGCGTAACTTGTCGAATGTAGGTATGAGGTAGAAAAGTAGGTAACCAGAAAGTGTAATTATTGAGCTGGCATCTAGATTTCACTTACTTCGGATGTAAAGTACATTCAATAGCCTTCTTGATGTGCGTCATCGTTTGAGACGTATATCCGGGTTTTCGGTATGTCCTTTATTGCATTTGCTATTTTGACATATAGCTAACCTTAAATTTGATAAATAAAATCATCAGGATCGTATTCAGAAAAATTCTAAGAGGCTATGAAATTGATAATTACCAGCTCCTTTTTCTAGGCATATTTTTGTATTATTTGAATAAATATAACAATAAGATTAATATTTACTCATAAATAATAATTGACCCATTGACCGTAAACAACAAAGTACAGACCTGACGAGAACTGTCAGTGGGACATTAGAAAAAGACACATTGCCGCTACGAAAGGTACATCTGCATCCTATTTTGAAAAGTTTTATTTTTCCCGATTGATAGGTCGCGCTTTCGCGTAATCTATACATCAACTAATCAAATTTGTATGTAAAAGATTAGGGTTAACGTTTGTAATACATTTAAACGGTTCATTATATTGATATTTTAATTAGCATAAATCACAGACATGCCTTTTTTCCATTTCTTCCAATGGACAAACGAATAAATTGTTTTCAATTCGCTTCAATATTTCAGGAGACAATAAACACATTACACTTTTTTTTCTGCAATTCATTTTTGTACAAAAAAAATCGTGTTTCCTGATATGATAAATTGCAGTGACCTACTTTCTTTCAGGCAGCTACCATGATTGAAAGTTTGCGGCTTTCATACCAATAATAAACAGCATCAATCATTAAATCCTATCTGATACAGATAATAGGAATGTGTATTATACATCCACCACTCTCCACAAAGTCTATCCATTTTCGGTTAATACGTTCCTGACACATTGATGGAAAAGATGATAGCCCATCATTAGGCTAGTAAAAATTGATTTTAATGAATAGCCCGGCGTACTAACGTTACTGTAGCAGTGACTAATCATACAGATACAAAAATATAAAAGCAAAATAAAAATGTACTATTGTGGAACTAAACGTTAAACTAACTACAAGAAGCTTCAAACCTTCCTTTGTATATATTTCTACTGAACATTTTTTGACAGTTCAAAGAACCAATCAAATCTCCTCATTTTTCATCATATGAACAATTTCACCCAATCATGTCAACATTACACTGATAACAGACCATGGGCTATTTTCACGTTGCTAGGGACACATATTGATTTATTTCGATTTTGAAGTTTCAAATATTTAATATTTCGAAATGTCACGATTTGTTTGAGCTCTGTATTTTTCTATAATTAGCAAAAAATTTTCTATCCGAATAAGCCTCGGACATTGATAAATGCTCAAAAATTTTATGACAACTTTCTCAAGCTTGTTGCAACAAGCTTGCCATAAAATCTTTTCGAACAATAGGCATGATGACAGTCACTAAGAATTACTCAAATATTGATTTGATATAATTATATGTTACAGAGATTCTAAAGAAATCACTTATTTTTATTTTACGTGTGTGATTACATTTATTTTAGTAAAAATATAAGCACAAAATTTTACCATCCGCCATCTTATCTAACACCAATCAGAAGAGAGTGACGTCGTACTTTCGCAAATATCTATGATCCGAACATCCGTTTTGAATTTACTTCGTTGTTTGTTGGCTTTGCTTGGTTCATGTGTCAATTGTTTGAAGTTTGACTCATAGAGAAATATAATCTGTCGATGGTTTGACTTTGATGACTTTACCACATGACACAGATCATAGATAACCTATCGACACAAATCACCTATAAAATGGTATTTACGAATTGATGTCATAGACAGACGCCATTACTATTCTAGCGTTTTGGCGTATAATTTGAAATATGTTTTTTAAAGTTGAATTTCTCCTTTAAAAACTTTTTTTCTTAAAAAAATAACATTTATTGTAGATAAAGTATATACGTAGAAACATCTTGGAGCAGTTTTTCAAAATCAGTCATCATGCCTCCATGGGTTATTACTACTGAAAACTAACTGGAAATTTAAATTCTGTGTAACATTTCAGACCACTGTATCACTGTCGACTAGTATATCCGATTTATTTTATAAACTCCCATTTAATCAACAAAAGTCATTATTCAGAATTACACACGTTTATCATATTGGAATCTATGCGATAGTTGTCGTTAAAAAGGCTAATATTTTTTACTTAATATGACATTTTTATCGACAGCTGAAGTTTTGTTAAAAAAATCACCTCAATAAAAATAAAAATTTATTAAATTGAATTGGAGGTGATCATGAAAATTATTAATCGCAGAACTATCCAACTTTTAAGGGTTAGGGTTAAAGGAATATACAAGTGTAGTTCAAAAAATTTCTTACTCTCTTCTGTATATAGAGAAATATTTACATTATTTTTAATAATTTTCATTAATAGTGTTTTACATCTATCTATAACCGTTCCTGAAATAAATTTTTTTTCATATGAAAACTTGACTATGTACCAGGTGACTCAATAACAATGGCTTTTTACTACATCTTAGGAACCGTTTATAATACAGCAAGAGATAAGAGCAAAAGATAAGAAAAATTCATAACTTAAATAGGTAGTTTATAAACTACAAAAAATGATTTATTCACTTTTTACAAGTTGTATATTAAACAACCACTATATATTTGTTTACATCATACCAGTTTGCCAACTTAAACTGCCTTCAGGCGATACGGAGTAATCAGTAAAAAGATTTCTGACATGTTGTCCTCGTAGTTGTTGACCCCCAGTCCCGTGTACATCTGTATCATCTAAGCAGCACGTTAGCGTGTCTTCAAATTTGTAACCATCCATTCTTCTAACAAAATTGTGCAAGATGCAAGCTGGTTTTACTACCATCACTGCAAAATCTGGTTGCACTAATATGCTACTATGGAACACACGCCACTTATTGGCCAGAATTCCAAAGGCACATTCCACGAACCTTCTAGCTTTTGTTAACCTATAATTAATAATTCGCTTGTTATCTTTTAGGTTACGCCTTGAATAAGACCTTAATAAATTGTCGTGCAGAGCAAAAGCTTCGTCGCCCACCAGGACATAGGGTTAAACACGATCACCCAAATTTGGAAGAACCTTTCTTTTTCGCTTCGATTTCTTAATTTGAGCATAAATTATAGCAACCGTTTCTACCAAATCCATGTTGATTATTGAACTGAAGGACTCGGTATGACAAGGTGTATGCTTGTATGTGTGAACGTTATAGCGGTTGTGACCGCGCGGTTGCAACCGCAACCGCAAATGTGTCGCCGGCCTTAGTCTGCCTTTACAAATATGATGTGGCGTGAGGAAAGTGGGAACTGAAAACCCCTGTTTGAGAAAAACGACCGGCTCGGATATCTTATGACAAGTATAATATGGAAACTGCGTCTCTGTACTGTAATCTGGCTGACACAAGACACAAGTACACTCCAACCGGTAACAAAACACAAAACGTAAGATCACAGCAAAATCAACTTTAAATGACACGAGTAGATGAAACAATGCAACAGTGTAAAAATATCAAGCTGCCAACTGCATGACGGTCTACCGCACGATTGGCTTTGCTGGATCCCCACTTTCAAATTTGTTACGGCGCATCGTCAGCTTATTTCACGAGATACCAGTTAAAGTGTAGTCCTGAGTGATGCTGATTGCGTGTGATGTAGTAACGTGCAAGGCTGGTTGCGTGTATGAGATATGCTAACAGTAGTTGAAGTGAAGATCCCTAAAATGCTGGGTGCTTCAAAGTGCCTTAGCCAAATCGAGACACCGCAGTTTGCGCATAGCGTTTCAAAAATCCAGTACCAAAAGAGAAAGTTTCTATCTCAGCATAAATCTTCAATTAGTCTCTGACTGCTTAAAAACTATTCCTCAGACAAGCGTCGAATATGAAAGAAGTTTTTCCTCAGCTGGGTTAATTCGTTCGAAAATTAGATCTAACTGAATTAGAAGACAATACAATTGACACATTAATGTCTTTATGGATCTTGAGTTGAGGTTTCATTTGCTACAACTGCAGGTTATGAAAAAATTGTAGGTATTCAACATTTTTTATGGGATACAGAAACACACGTGTATTATTTATTTTATTTAACACGTATTTTCTCGCTTCATCTACTAAGAGTTACTAGTAGGTTTTTAAATATTATTTTGGTATGTTTGCTTTGAAAATGTTGCTTTTACAATAATTTTTATTGTAAATAGTCCAGACAACGAGCAGCTGAAGTCGAAGTGTTTTGTCAAACCGGGGAAGAAGACTTTTTCGACGTATTTAGAGTCGGAGATTACGATGATCGGTCTAAATTTCCTTCGTTTTAGCAGTAAAAGCGGAACTGTCCCAATTTAACGTTTTCTCCGATTATCTCCGAACTTACAGAAAAAGGTTAGGATAAAAATTATACATTTTCCCATTTCACGTCGAAATACACCATCATATGTCTTGATTTCATACCGTAATTATGCAATAAAAGCGGAAAACTGCCCCAATTTGACGTTTTCCGCAATTATCTCCGAACGTGTCAAAAATTACAAAATAAGTTTCGAATAAAAGTTATAGATTTTCCCGATTCTTGAGTCGGTCATTGATATATTTCCGTAATACTGGTCGGCGCGGGTAAAATTCTTAAATTCAAACAGCATAGATTTTGTTTGATTCACCTGTAGTGTCTACTTACCATCAAATTTTGTTTCAATAATTCTTCTTTATCGCGATTTTAGTATAGATTCACATACAATCTTCAAACAAGTAACGTGCAAGTGCAAGAAATGGAGGTATGACGATTTATCTACTACACCCTGTATATTGTTCGTTTTAATGAAATAAGTGGATATAAAAAATTTGTAATGATATTTTCGATTCTTTATGTGCCAGGACGAAGGAAAATACTAATAATTCTATTCGATTATAAAGTACATGAAAATCGTTTTGACCTTATTTGAAATTTAATGAAGTGTACAAATATCGATTACAAATATCGAAGATCCTAATCTAATAGTCTCTAGCAAGAATCTGAGCGAATGTAATAAAATTTAAAATCATCTTTCGATATTACGCCTTTTTGCACTTTAACGTTATAAATATTAAATTTAAATGGAACTCGGCATATGAATCCTTAATCTATGATGAATAATGTATTTTATTTTTGTGCCGAAAGGTTATGCAAAGTAAAAAATTGATGTCACTCCCGAGGGTTTTGAATTTGAAATATTAATCGTCTTCATCTACCTGGTCAAAATCGACTTTCCAGCCAAAAGTTATTTTAAATTTTTCGACGGATAACTCGCGGTTTTTCGGAGAAAAAAGAATATTTTTCTACTAGCGTGCGGAAAAGTCCACTTTTCCGCACTCATTTTAGTGCGGGAAGTGTCACTTTTCTGTACTAGTGCGGAAATAGTACATTGTTTACCGGGTAGGAAAAGCTTAACATTCCTGGACGACTGTGAAGATTGCTAAGTCGAGGCGCAAGCCGAGACTTAGCAACACAGAGTCCAGGAATGTGGCTTTTCCTACGAGGTAAACATACTATTTTTCCGCAAATCGTTTAAAATTCGACAGATATTGATTGATTAAAAAAAAAACGCGATAATTTTATTCCCAAATAAATGGTGCTTTGAAATTCCTAATAAAATTACTTGGGTTACTATGGAAACGTATTGAGGTTGAATTGTCAAACTTGACGCTTATAAATTTAATTGCTGGTGTTCTCGAAAGTAAAATGATAAGTGATGATGAAATTTCCATTCCTGGGACTCCTCCAGAGCTGGTTGAGCCAGTGAATAATGCATCATTAGAATTATTGCCAAAGAAATCAAGAGAAAAGTACGAAAATGCATACAGACGTTTTATGGATTATCGCATGAGTAAAAATACGAGTTCTTTCTCAGAAAATGTTGTAATGGCATACTTCCTAGACCTTTGTTTAAAGATGAAATCTTCAACATTATGGGCCAATTATTCAATGCTGAAGTCAACCCTTGCACTTAAACACAATGTAGATATATCTACATACTCAAAACTTCGTTCTTTATTGAAACGGCAAGCTCAAGGTTATAGGGCAAAGAAATCTAAGATTTTAACGAAGGAAGAAATTGAAAAATTTATCCAGGAAGCTCCAGATAAAGAAAATTTAATGATTAAGGTAATTTACAAGGTTTTAATTTCTATTTAGATTATAGCTTTATTTATTTTTTAGGTGGCTGTAATATTTGGTATTTCTGGGGCCTGTAGAATGGATGAGTTAGTCCGAATGACTGTACACGATATAGAAGACTTAGAATCTAAGCTTTTAATCAGCATACCTGATTCGAAAACCAACAAACCAAGATCATTTGTAATTAATCAGATCTACTTGAATGTTTATCGAAAGTATGTTTCGTTAAGACCAGAAAATATGAACAGTGACCGATTTTTCTATAAATATCAAAGCGGAAAGGGTTGTAGACAAGTGGTAGGAATTCATCAATTTAGAAAAATGCCCAAAATAGTTGCTACTTATTTGAACTTGGTAAATCCGACAGAATATACTGGTCACTGCTTTCGTCGGTCTTCTGCAACAATATTGGTTGACTCTGGAGCCGACATAACTAGTTTAAAGAGGCATGGCGGATGGAAGTCATCAAAAGTTGCTGAAGGATATATCGAAGAATCGCTTAACAATAAGGTTGAGGTGGCAAATAAAATTTTCACAGTACAAAATATTCAACAAAATGACCCTACCACCCTGCATGTTGTCCAAAATGTTTCTCATAGTTCTAAGAGTGTTCCTCCAATGTTCAATAATTGTACTAACTGTCAAATTACTGTAAATATAACAAACTGATCTTAAAAATGTATTCAGCAATGACTTGATGTTTTCAAAATATAAATTAATTCCTTATAAGCAATGTGTTTTCAATCATTTATGTAGAACACTAACAACTGTACGGAAATATCATTTCCTTACAGTAAGGAAATGACATTTCCTTACAGTAAGGAAGTCCTGACTTTTTCTTCAAGAAATTTTGACAGGAATGTCAAAATTTCCTAGCGATTTGCGGAAAAGTAAATTTTTTAAGTTTTCGGGGAGTATACCGACATTCGAATATTTAAAATATATATTTGTATGGTTATAGTTTACCAAATGAACTATAAAATTAAAGAATTCATTATAATTCTGCTATAATTTTTAATAAAAAGAATCGTAGGTATGTTTCAATAATTTTTATTGACCCTGGTATGACGATGAGGCTTATCAAATGAATATCAAATGATAATGATTAATTTGTTGATATGTATTTAATAATAAATGTTTCTTCACATTAACTTTTGGTTTCTTTTCCTTATACTAGTAGAAAAAATAGTGTACACGTGCGTAAAGTGACTGCTGCAATAGCGTGCGGAAAAGTATCACTTTCCGCACTAGTTAGGTAAACTACTATTTCCACCAAAATTTAATTACGTATTCTCCAACCAATTCTATAGATAATGAAACTATAGGATTTTTACGATAAAAAGACGATGACGTCATTTTTAATTACTTTCCTGCTTATCAGAATAAATATTGATATACCAACCGTAAATACAAATTTATTCTCAACAGCCAGGGCAATTCACAGCTAACGGGTTGACAAAACTTCAAGACGTTGTCAGACCAACTGGTGAAATTCCCCAGTTTGTTTTGACGTTTATTGACATTCGATCATCGTCTGATATTTACAAGTTTTTTTGGTGCTTTTAAGTTCATTGTTTCTTTCAAATTAAAAAAACACAGTTATTTTCATAACTAATTATTTAGGCAAATCTGCAGTGTGTAGTTAATAAAATGCCGAATCAGCTGAGCAGTAAATGTTAAGAGATGGTAACACCTTTGTTAAGATATTTTGAACGAGAATGCCGAAATGTAATAGTATTCTTTGTTTGTATTCATTATTATTAAGAACTGTCAATCCTACATCGGATTGACTTTTCTAGTTTTCGTTAAGTGAAGAAAAAACTACAGCTTGGCAACATCACAATATTTTGTTTTTCAACGCCATCGTCTTTTTATCGTAAATAAACTATAGTCCGAAATCACCGAAGCATTTTACATTCGGGCAATAAATTGAAATTTTTGGAACTTTAGTTCTTTACGTCAGGTTATGTTTGAGCGACAAGGGGTCGCGACGCAAAAGATCTGACCGTTACGTTACGTTGCTTCGTTATGTGCCTTGCTTGCGTGCGTGTGCTCTCTCACTCTCGTTTACGAAGCAGCGATTCATACATATGATTCGGCCGGGAATCGAACCCGGGCCGCCCGCGTGGAAGGCGAGCATTCTACCACTCAACCACCGACGCTATATTGAAATTCTATGCGAAGCTGGTGATCTACTTGAATTTGTTCGGATAAATTTTTACTATTATTTCCATAATTTTTTCGCGCGATTGATCTTTTTTGTTTATTTACATCATCGGTTGTCAAAATGACATGAGGATTTATGGGTCTAGCACATTTACTTTTCGAAATACAGGGTGTTGAAATTTTGAAAGCTTGAATGTTTTAATTCGATAACTTTAAAATGGATGGATACATTGATTTGACATTTGGCACGTTGTTTTTAAATGTAAAAGTGCATATTTTGATAGAAACAGTAGTTTGTGCAACTAGTGTGGATATGATGGCCATATCGCACGAGGACAAAGTTTGAGCACGACGCCGTAAGCGGAGTGCTCAATCGTTCAAGTGCGATATGGACAATCCACACGAGTCGAACAGCATATTTTTTCTACGACCCACTTAAGAAAAAATCCAGAAAATAAAAATTTCTATAAACTGTAATATAACTTCAAATTGAAAATTTAACAATTCAATTTTATGTTTCCACCAATTTTTTTTTGGTAAACGTACAGCTCTTGAATGTCCAGTTTGTATAATGCTACGGTTTCTCTTTTTAAATATACGATGCTGTTATAAGTAGATGTTGCCAGTCGGACTCCCTCATGAAGGGTACCGTACCATTATCTATAATAATGAATATTCTGCTAAATATTTCAAACGTCTACCTGTTGTCGTTATTAATATCAAGCAGAATGATTATTTAAAAATAAAATTAACAATAAAAAAAAACTTCCTCACGGGGAATCGAACCCGGGTCTACCGCGTGAGAGTCTGGTATGCTTACTACTCGACCACCAAAGAATATGCAAATCATTTATCTATAACGTCAGATGTATTACATAATTTTTGCTTGAAAGGAACTAAAGTTCCTACCGTGTGTCCCGCCACACGTTCTATCTTTTTTTTCAATTTCTGTCTTTTTATGTACTGTTAAAAAATTTCAGTAAGGAATATTTCAATTGTTCATTTCTGAATACTCAGTATTAAAACAAAGAAAACAAAGAAGTTTTTGGGAAAGTTTGAGCTATTAATATGAAGTAGAGAAAAAGATAGAGCTATTTCAAGATGGGCGCTCTTGCCGCGCGACCACTGCGAGAGCCTGCGATCGTAGGAAAAGTGTCGTAAGCACCTACTGTCAAAAACATCTCCAATCACCCGTTTCATATGAAACGTTTGGGACAAATCACTGCGAGAAAAAGTACAAGCGACTGCGTCTTATCCAGGCATAGGGGAAACGTAACGTGTTGCCAACTTGAGTGACAGTGACAGCAATGTCAGAGCGGAGCGCTAATAGAAATTTTGGGTTAGTGCGACCAAATCCATCTGAAAAGTAACAAATCGCAGCGACTTCTCGCTCGAAAATAGCGTCAACTCGGACCGTGGAAAATGGACTTAATATACTATTTGCCGGATAAAAAGTCAATTTTGTCATATTCTTCTTCAGCATCCTTGAAAATATAAAGATGGGCTGTTTTTAGCGACTAGAATAGGGTTGGTCGGTATGTGAAAAAAAATGGGGATATTGATCTCCTTTGTATAGGAATTTACTGAACTGACAGAACAAAATATAATATAAAAAGTAAACATTACATTTTCAAACG
>CAJUYI010007725.1:0-11780 GCA_910591695.1 Galerucella pusilla
TCATTAAAATGAACGAAGATAAGCAAGCACAGATGATGTAGGTAATCATGTTCTATTTAAACACATTTTTAATATATTTTTTTTATTAACATGTTTTAAACTTGCATTTTTCTGACTTGTATGATTGATTACATGGATATTTTGTTTAATATAATAATTTTAACTCTTATTGACTTTTTATTTACCTAGGTCTCACAAATTATATGTTGTATAAAAAAACTGAAGTTTTCTCGACCTCTCGCGACCCACGGGTTGAAAAATACTGATTTAGATAAATTAATGAGATTATTTTTTAAATGATCCTGTCAGCCAATCGTAATGAGAAAAGAATTCAAATCGACCAATGGCATCAAAATTGATTGATTGAGCAAACTGATAATTTGCTAGTGGCAAATTACAGCGAAAATTACCCTCCTGTATTAAAAATTCCATAGGTAATATATGAAGCGGGATCTTATCGCGATAAGATACCGAAAAGATCCCTGTAGCAATCGAAAATTTTCCTTTAGGTCCCTATCTATAGTAACGAGTGTTAAAATTGCGCATTTGTCATTGTGACTAATACCAAATTTTAAAATTCGTTGAAATGTCGATTTGGACAAGATTCTTTAAGTTCCATTCAAGAAAAAGTATAACCGAAAGTAAACCCAAAATTACAATACTTTTATTTCTTCTACTCGAGAAATATTCTACCAAATTACACTCGTGCATCAAAATAAACCTGATAATTCTTTATTCAAGCAGGTCGTCAGTAAAAAATGCATCCGGTTATTTTCATATTTTGTTAAATTATTAAATTGTTAAATTATTTTGTTCTTTCGCAAAAATATGAAAATACACACATGAAGTTATTAGACAACATGCTTTCATAAAAAATTATCGGTAATTTTGATGCATTTGTGTAATCACTTCCGATTATTTTTTTCACTTGTCAAAATCTGACATTTTAGTGGTTTTAACCAATAGCAATACATTATTCTAGCCAATCAGTTGGTTTTATACTGATAATTCTGCTTCCGAATCGATAATACCTTGTTTACATTGAAACGTCAAAATTTTACTTTGAATTTGTCATTATTGACAACTAAAAGTGCTTCGAAGTTTATTGAAAAATGAACAAAAACCGATTTAGTGCCATCACCCAAGAGAATATTGAACATTTAATAAAAAATTCCACGCTAAAATTGATGAAAAAAATAATCTTCACAAATACAACTCGTTCTTCAAATATTATCATATAGTTTTTTATTTTCATCACTCAAACTTGTTTATTTGAGGCAACAACATTCAAACAAACCGAATTTAGATAAAATCACTCGTCCTAACGGACTCGTGATTTTATCAATCGGTTATATGGAAAAAAAAGTATCGATAAAATTTGAAGCACTTGTGGCACCGTCCATAAATTTCAATTATGGACGATGCTTGTGGTATGGTTGAAATAATACTCTTGGTGTGCGTCATCGATTGTTAATGTCTTTCTAGCACATTACGTAGGAAGAAATGGAAAAAAAGTCAGGTCTGTGATTAATCCTAATCAAAATATCACAATAATGAACCGTTTAAATGTATTACAAACGTTAACCCTAATCTTTTACTTACAAAAATGTGATTGGTTGCTTTTTAGATTACGCGCAAGCTTAACCTATAAATCGAGGTTTTAAAATACTATGGAGGCGTTACTTTCGTAGCGGCAATGAATGTGTCTTACGTCTTTTTCTACTGTCACACTGACAGTTCTCGACAGGTCTGTACTTTGTTGTTTACGGTCAATTATTATTTATGAAAAGTGAATATTATTCTTATTGTTTTATTTATTTAAATAATACAAAAATATGCATGGATATACGGAAAAACATCAGTAATTTGAAAGTTCTCAAGTATTTTCAGTTAGAAAAAAAAGCTGGTAATTATGAATTGCATTGCCTTTTCGAATTTGGCTGAATACGATCCAGATGATTTTATTTATCAAATCTAAGGTTAGCTACCTACTTGTCAAAATAGCAAATAAAATAAACGACATGCCGAAAACCCGGATATACGTCACAATCGACGACCCATACCAAGAAGGGTATTATTTCAACTATATTACCTTTGATAAATTTTCCATGCTGTTGTTTGATTGGATCTTCGTTTGAATGAATGCGTAAGCCATTGGGTACCGGACATTTGTTAGTGTCATTTTTATTTGACGTTAAAAAGGTTCAGTGAACCTGTTTAATAAAGATACTCACAAATTTGCAAAACATTGTGCTAAATAGTTTAAAAAATAATCACGCCGAATTACATTCGTGGTAATAATTTTAATAATTTTTTTTAAGATAATTTTAACTAGATTAGCACTCGTCTTTGTTGCTATTAGAAAAACCCACTCGTGAGATTTCCATGGCAACAAAGATTCGTGCATCTAGTTAAAATTATCAAAACATTACCACCACTTGTAATTACTGTTGTGTTGTGTAATTACTGTTGACAATTTAATTCATATATAAAAAATCGCATATGCCACAGTGCAATTGTCACTTTGACAGCGGCAAAAGTTAGCTTTAACTTTTACAGCGACAAATACATTATAAGTGGTTTTTTCACTTATTCATTTGTTCATCAATATCACTGTTCCTAGTATGAATTTCAATAACTGCCTTTTTAATAATTGTATATTAAAATAAAAAAGTGTTTATTTTTAATGTTTCATAAATAAAGTTTGCATTGATATGTTTCCAAATTTCTCATCCATTAAATGTGTATAATTCGACAGGACGAATTATTACACTCGAGGTTTGTATTGATATTGGGTAAATTTGTGTTGTTCAAATTCTAAACTGTTTCCTTTAGCAATTTGTTTCGAATAACTGTCAACCTAAAAAACTCCACCTTCGGTTTCTTGTTTTTAATAGTTGACAGTTATTCTCGTCAAATTGCTAGGAAACAGTTTCTCATTAAACAACCCAAATTTACCGGATAAATTACAAACCACTTGTGCAATTATAAGTGATAATTTTTAAAGATTTAAAAAATTACAGCAGGCAACAAATTTACGTTTTAAGAAAAACATTTTAATTTTAACTTTTCTTGCATGTAAATTTTGACTTGAAATTATAATGAATTGTAAAATGGGAAGGTGTTGGTGTTTCCAACAAACTTTAGGTTATTGTTAAAAGTCATTATTTGTAGCATCAGATATTAAGGGAAAAGTGACAAAATCAAATTTCTGTAATGTTTCATCAACCCTACCAGTTGATTGCACTGAATACATTCTTTTTTGAGAATGACAATTTGCTGTAGGTATTTATTTTGCATATGCCTAATGCACTTTGGCTAGCTTTATGCCATTTTTCCCACATCATTTGTTGCCATGAGAAATTGTTAATTTTGCGTATTATACCCAATGTGCAAATAGTGTTTTGGATAGTAGTCGTAGGAAAATAACACTGAGTGAGCCCGTTTATAAAACTGGATTTTCATGCATTCGTATAATGCGTCCATAGAGTTTGTTCAATACGTCATAATCGGTGACGTATTTTACGTATTTTACGTATGTCTTATATAAGTTTTTATTATTATTTTACACTTAACCTCAAAATTATAATCAATGACATTATGTTAAGAATTGTTTTCAAAATATGACAACTGAACTGTCAAAAGTAACAGATACAATTTATGTCGAACTTAGATAAGAAATACGTTAATAACTCCGTCTCATCCATTTCATGAATGAGAGAGCAAGGTGGACAATGTATTACGTAACGGCAAAGGATGGTTGAACAAACTCTACCTCGACTCATCGGTGTACAATGCGAACAATGGGAAAAGTAGAATTCGATAGATGGCGATCTGAAATGTCAACGTCATCTTAAGAACGACTAATACAAATCAGGTGCCGTATAAGCCATTTGATATTTAAGTGGTTTTATTTTGCTGTTTTAGTTCTTTTCAGTGTGTGTTTTGTAAAACTTTTGCTTTTTCTATGATTGTGCTTTAGTATTTTGTGTTGTTAAACTAAATTTTGACTCCTAATATTTTCATTTTTGGAGTAATAGGTATGGTTGATATTTGTGAAAAGTACAACAAGCGTACAATTAACTGATAGTTTTAGGTCTGATTTCGTGTTTTTATTTTATTTTTGATAAAGTCATATCTACAAAATAAGTTGCAGGGAAGGTATGTTTGTATTGAGTAATATTTTAAATCTTCAATACCGACTTATTTTCTCTTTAATCTGCAATGAAAACAAAAAATAGAATAACATAACCATAATATCTCTGATTATATAAGAATATTACCTCAGAAATTATGACAGTTTAGTTAAATAGAAAAACACAGTTTTAAATTTGTCACTGACACAAAATTAAACAAATAAAGTACGAATTTACGGTAATTACGTTGACTTGCATATAATACAAAAACAATGCTAAACGAATTATTTTACTCGTTGTGACAGTTACAATTTTTTCTGCCAGAGGTCTCATTGAATTCTACTCCTCCCAATTCCAGTTCACATGTTCATTAATCCATGCCTATCCAGCATGCATTTGAATTTGTGTTAATGGAGCTCTTCTCAAAAATCATCGTGAAAATAAGTGAACCTCGTGTAATATTTGACGTTCTGCTTAAACCGAAACACCAGAACGCTGTTGTATGATTCGAGAATACATGTAGATCAAAATGTAGAGAGCGTTTCAAGTCAGGCATCATATTCAATGGGATTCGTCGAATTTGGCTACCAATGTTAGATAGAGAAATTTCCAATAATCAATTACCTACCTGCGTTGACAGGATATAATTATCTAGGTTTTCTTATGATTTGTCATTGAAATTGTTGTTAATAACAATAAACAATTATAAGTAAATAAAATAAAATATAATTCTTAAAAACTCCACAGTATAATATATTTCTTTTTGTCCTTGACCGGTTTCACGAACATATTATTATACTGTGGAATTTTTAATTACATTTTATTTAAATTACTTAATTAAATGCAGTTCTACATTGCAAGGATTGAAAAAAATCCATTGTTAACAATAAACAAGCTCGCAAAAGTGACAGATATATTTTAAAACAAAAATATCACAACAAAAGTAACACCTAATTCGTTATATTAACATTTCCGAAATAAGCAATTCATTTGGATCCCATTCCTAGTATTTCGCGTTCATCCCACGATACACAAAAGTGGGAGGTTTATGCTGTCTCTCTCTAATAGCGTGTTGAGATCAAATGAATGCATGAGTCAAAGTAAAACTGCGCTAAGAGTTTTAACAGGGAACAGGGATCCTAACGGGACATTGTCGCCTGAATGAGGACCTGAAAAAGCTCAAAATAGTGGAGGAAGAAGAATGCAGATTTTGTGGAATGGAAGAAGAAACCTCCATCCACATACTTTCCAACTGCACAGCACTACAGAATCCTAGAGCACAGCACCTAGGAGATTACTGGATAGAAGAGGAACATTTACCTAAGTTGAAGCCTGCTAAAATTCCTCCGGGAAGTAGGACTAAAGGAACTACTAGTTTCTGAGACTCTCCTCAGAAACTGAGTAGAAGTAAGGGAGCACACACACACCTTCATGGTTGCCAGACGCACTTACGGCACTAAATGGGGACTTAGACCCAGCATGGTACACAGGCTGTACAAAATGGTTGTCATTCCCAGGATCACATATGCATCTCTGGTATGGTGGCCAAAGATCAGACAATCCTCTGCTATGCTAAAACTAAGCAAGGTCCAAAGACTTGCATGCATTGGCATTACAGGGGCAATGGGGACTACTCCTACAGCGGCGCTGGAGACATTGCTAGACCTTCCTCCGCTACATTGTGTCATAATGTGCGATGCAAGGGCAGCACTAAACCGACTGGAGAAAGCATCAGACCATGAAGTGGCACATGGGAGAGGACACACAGAGATAAGGCATGTGGATGATGACATTTTCAAAATGCCAACAGACCACACGACCACCAAATATATCTTTCGCAAGAACTTCGAGATTATCATCAAAGATCGAAAGGAGCTTGAGGAAGAGAATGCACCACCACTTAGTAGAGCGAATGAACTGATCTGATATACAGACGGATCAAAAAATGAACTCGGCAGCGGAGCGGGCATATACAGCAAGACGAGCAAATATGAAGTGATCGTCTCGCTTGGCAAATACGCTACTGTATTTCAAGCAGAGGTCTATGCAATACTTGCATGTGCAAGGGCTAATAATATGAGAGCCTACAACAACAGGCAGATCAGGATCTACAGTGACAGTCAAGCCGCCCTTAAAGCACTTCAGAGCTATAGGGCCACATCTCGGCTAGTATGGGAATGCGGCGAGAACTTAGAAGACTGGCGACTCGGAACAGTGTAACACTGGAGTGGGTCCCAGGTCATAAAGGAATCGCAGGCAATAAAAAAGCTAACGAACTCACAAGAGTAGGATCGTCAACTCTGATGAACGGACCCGAACCTGCTGTGGGCATCCCCAGATGCTTAACGAGGTCATGGTTAAAAGGGTGGTTGAAAGAACAACACAATAAACACTGGAAGAATACGACCAGGCAAATACATGGGAAAAATTCATAAAAGAACCATCAGAAAAAGTAGCAACAGAAATGCTCTCATTGAGCAGGAACAAACTATGCACCATTATGGGGCTACTTACGGGACACTTTCCCACAAAGGAGCACCTAAACAAAATAGGGCTGTACAACGGAGACCTCACATGCAGAAGATGCAAAAAGGATACCGAAACAGCTCTGCATACATTCCCACTTACAGAGCGCCCTATGGCTTGTGGCCTCTATGCAAAAATATCACTGTTTGAGAATAGACGTCACTGACTGGCCAAATTACTGTGAATATGTCATATTCTATTCAGTTTTCTGATAAACAACGGATGACAGTTACAGTTACACTTTTTTGGCAACCGCTCTCATACCGGGAGCTCTGCAACCTGTTGGCTTATTGCACTCTACTCCCACATTTATTACACCCACCCACCCAGCCATTCCCGTACCTTCGAATAAACGATATAGGTCACCTGGATGCGTGCCATATGCTTCAGGCGGCACATTGGCCTCTCCGAAGACTATCTGTCTCCTGGAGTCCAATGCCTCACAGTCAGACAAGAGACAAAAGGGTTTTATTTCATAGGACAAATCAGACAGAATAAAATAATCTTATGCAATTATCTTCTCTTGCATTTTTTTTAGTATAGCCCACTAAGTTAATCTTACGCTAGGTGACCAATGGTTTCTCGGGAACAGCTAGAGCAGCAAAATCAATTATTAGGTAACAAGTTGGCAACAAAATATCAACAAATTATGAACTGGGTCCGGAACGTAAACTCCAAAATGGCCCCCTCAATTTAATATGAAATATTTAGAATAAATAAAATTCTCACACCTAGATTACAGATGTAAATAAACAAATAGAAAAGAAAACCTTTATAATCCTACGTCCATGGAAAAACATAGAGATTTCCTAATGTCTGCATGTCCTATATAATCGTCGTGGATCAGATAACCTGGTGACCCCTGGATTATGGGGTTGAACGAAACAAGGGAAAATGCGATGAGTGAGAAAACGATAGGACGACGCCCGAACATTTGAGTTTAGGTGTGGCGGTTTTTGACTCTACTCTTATTTGATTAATACGACATTTATTTTAGTCACGTTATCCGGAACAGCATATTTAGCTAGCACGATGCTCCTTATAATTTGGTTAATAATTGGAAAACTGAAATATGTATAACTTCTGTACAGAGAAATTTAGGTGTGGTTTATTATTAAATTCAAATTCAATAGACTTCCATCGAAAATTCCAATTTCAGAAATATTTTTGCAGATAATTTAGACGCAACATTCTAAATCTGGCGGTTTTAAAATTATTTAAAAGGTCCTGAAGGGACATCTGGCTTCGTTTTCTTGAGGGACTAGTGGAAATCTCACCATGTGATTGGCGTACTACGGGTTGCGTGAAACGAAAGAAATTTAAATCTCGGTTTTTAAATTTTTATTATTCCATTTTGCATCAGAGCTCTAGTCAACTTTCATTATGTTTCTTAGTTTTTTCATTTTTTTTCACTGAGTCGTATAGTTTCAAGTTTGGAGTTTGTGTTGTTGATATATGCATTTGTTATTAGTTTAATTTTTTGTTAATAATTTTTTTATATCTTAGACAATGAGTGTTAAACAGTATCCAACAGATGAGCAAAAACTCATCCTGAATTAATTAGCGGGGTATTTACGGAAGGGTTTACCAGGCAGTGTGCCAAAAAAGTGTGGCAACAAGTTGCTGAGCAATTTAACTCGATTATTGGAGGGACCAAAAAAGACTGGAGTTTTGGAAGGCTTACACACCGATAACAAACCTCGTGTGCAATTTTGTAATTCAAGACCTGACAAGGTGGTGGGCCACCCAAACTGGAGCATTTCATCTTATGGGAACAGCAAATTTTTAATACCAAAGAAAAGTAGTTAGTAGTTAAAAAGCTAAATTTGTTTACCGACGTTGTCAGCTGGGCAGCTAAATTTTTCCTTCTTATTCCCATTCATCAACTACTTTAAAAAATATTCAAAAAAATCTTGCACACTTGAATCATGTGATATAATAACGGTAAAACTGGTATGGTTGAAATAATACCCTTCTTGGTGTGCGTCATCGATTGTGACGTATATGCGGGTTTTCGGCATGTCGTCTCTTTTATTTGCTATTTTGACATATAGCTAACCTTAAATTTGATAAATAAAATCACCTGCATCGTATTCAGCCAAATTCACAAAAATTATGAAATTAATAATTGCCAACTTCTTTTTCTAACTCAGAATACTTGAGAACTTACAAAATACTGATTTTTTTCCGTGTATCCATGCATATTTTTGTATTATTTAGATAAATAAAACAATAAGAATAATATTCACTTTTCATAAATAATAACAACAAAGTACAGACCTGTCGAGAACTGTCAGTGTGACAGTAGTAAAAGACATAAGACACATTGCCGCTATGAAAGTAACGCCTTCATAGTATTTTTAACTCTCGATTGATAGGTTGAGCTTGCGCGTAATCTAAACATCAACCAATCAAATTTTTGTAACTCGAAGTTTAAGGTTAACGTAAAACATTTAAACGGTTAATTATTGTGATATTTTGATTAAGATTAATCACAGATCTGCCTTTTTTTCATTTCTTACTACGTAATGTGTTACAAAGACATTAACAATCGATGACGCACACCAAGAAGGGTATTATTTCAACCATATTAAATAATTGAGAACAATTAAAATTTTTCAATTTGCGTAGTCGAACAGCAATGCAGATCTTACTATTTCTCTTTAAAAATACGACAAATACGAATCACTCATGTTTTAGGCAACCCTGCAATACACCAATCTCATGGTGAGATTCTCACTAGCCCCTTAAGAATAAGGGCCCTGATGTATCCTTGAGACATTTGTCATTATCACTAGTTAGTTGATACTATGAATATAGTGGAATTTTTCTCAATTATTACACACAAAAATTTAGTAGCAAGCAAGAATAATATAACAATTGTTGTTAGAAGTAATTCAGTTTTACCAGCTTACATCAACAAAAGTTACTAGAATCTAGTTAAGTTACAACACAGTATTTTACATTGAAACTATTGAAAGTAACATTCATGTATTTCAAGCTTTACTCATTGGATATTATTCGTATTATAATCATCGTCAGTTTTTAAAACTGCTAATCTCAATCGAAGTTAACATAAAACTAGCAAGAATTAGTGCAATTATAAATAAAGTATCTCCGTTTCTGGGAACAATGGGAAACACAGTCCACGCTGCACGTAAAGTCCAAGATACCAAAATTGCAATGATCAGTTTACCCTCTATTTTATCGAAAAAGTGAATATCAAACGGAAAATATTTATATAAGAAAAATTATTATTTCCTCAATTGTACCTATTTATAGAAAATTCTGAAACATACGTTAGGTTAGGTTAGGTTTGTGGTGAGTGGGTCTATAATCATAGATAAAGGATGCCTTACTTGGTCTATAATGCCCTCCACTGCGTATCGCTAGAGTCTATTCAATAGACATTGGCGGCGGAATAACTTTTTTTAGGAGGGGGCTTCAGCCCCATTAAAAAATGTACTTTTCCATTAAATACAAATCAATATAAAAGAGGTTTATCTATGCATATTTGAAAAATAAAACAAATAATTATGCAGATGTGAGAAAACTTTAATGCGTATTTCTATAAATTTAAAATAAGATGTAGGTATGTATTTAGATACTTATGTATAGTGTAACTAATGTTAATGTGATGACCTTGAATTGTATTCCAAATTTTATCCAGGTCAATTTTAATCCACTATATTAATTTGAATTACTTTTGAAAAGCATTATTTCACAATATTCGAATTTACAAAACAATTTCATGCACGCCATTGGGAGGCTTTTTCCTTCAAAGGGATTAAAAATATGGGTCATCACATTAACAATAGTTACACTATACCTACTAGGTTGAGATAAAAAAAGAACATTCAAAATTAAATTTTTCTTCGCAAAAATGTTCAAGACTTCTTGGGAGTCAATATCCTTAGCCAATTCATTTTCAATGTGAAGTATGGAAAGTTGCGAAAACCTATCTTGATCCATGCAAGAGCGTAACCACGTTTTAATTCTTCTCATAGCCGAAAAACTGCACTCGCAGCCGGCGGAGCTAAGAGCCTCCGTACACGAGCCACATTTTGCGGTCGACCCGACCACAGAATTGCCGTCGCGTTTCGGCGAACTCAAGCTACCCATAAGAAACACTGTACCATACGTACACGTGCGTTCACTGCAGTCAAAACGGGCATCTGCAGTCTACTTGCAGTCGATCTGTGCCGAGTGGTCGCTGCTGCATCCGCCGTACACGAACCACATTCTTGTGGTCGTATGAACCGCGTTGCGCCGTCGCGTTCGAAGTCTACTGATTACATAATTTAATGTAATTTATCAAATTACTCACCCTAAAGTAATTGCAAGTCTCTCTTCAGCTAGAATACTTTTTCTCGTATTGGTGTCAAAACGTTCAATTTTTGGTTTTAAAATTCTGAGTAATTTATCAAATGAACAGATTGACATTCTAAACTAATTATAAAAATGTTTGTCATCCTGCCGGAGTTTGCCAAATAAATTATAAAAGCTTCCTTCCCGTCTTCGCGCAACCAAAAGTGGATCCGTATGGACTCTGGCAGGTGATACCACAAAATATAGGATATATATCAACACCCTGTGATGTGGTTGCAGTCGCTTCAACTACACGTGCGGTCCATATGAATGCAAGTCGACCACAAAAATGTCGCTGGTTCAACCGCAAGGTGCAGTTGTCGTGACCACATTTTTGTGGTTGTCTCGACTGCAAATATTGCAACCTGAAACAGTTTGTATAGATTGGGGTGGACATCATGTGTCACATATTTCTTCAAAATAGAAAACTCGGTGCTGTCCTCTTTTTTAACCATTTGTTTTGTAATTTTTATTTCTGCTTCTAAAAGTGGTATATCAATTTTAAAGAGACTATCACGATCACGATAAGATCAAGGTTTTGTTCGGCGGTTCGGCTTCGGCGATTCGGAAGTGTAAAAGTGATATCGATACTGGACGGGGCCACCATGGTATCTGGAGGGGGCTAAGCCCCCCCTAGACCCACATTCCGCCGCCAATTCTATTGTGGCTCACACCTATTCAAATTTCCCCAAACAAATTCAGCTTCTTAACAAAACCGATTAGTTTATTTGGTGAATGATATTTCAGGTC
>CAJUYI010007726.1:0-11779 GCA_910591695.1 Galerucella pusilla
CGTTCTTGATACTCAATATACTATAATTTTTAAATCGTCATAATATAGTGTAGATGTAACGAAAATTGCGTTACCAGTTTTAATGTGGTGACGTAATAAATTGTGTATGCTTCATTATTTTGAATTGAAACCGTATTCACTATCAAGTTTATTGACAAAAACAAGTGGAATATTACTGCTGTGGATTGAAACCTAAATACTTTTGGTGTATCATCACCAAAATAATATTGGAAGCAATAGGTACAACCAAAAAAAACTAGGATATCAGGCCATTGTAAGGATTTAGTAGGATTAAGGTAGCAAAATAAGGTCCTAAAAAGATTACAAAACAATTTTTAATCATAAGTAGAACTACATTAAGAGTTTTAACACTATGGGGATACCTGAATGAGCCTTTCAAAAAACTCAAATTAGTGAGGGAAAATGGATGTAGATTCTATGGCGTGGAAGGAGAAACTTACGAATTGCATAGCACCACAGATTTCCTGGGAGTCCATTAGTCCTAGATATCTTGGGAGACTACTAGTCTCTGAGATTTTGTGCTGAGTAAAAGGGGGGAAATCTGTATATTTCAGGTCTCAATTAATGTTTACCCCAATCAATCATAACATTTCAAATGAAAAATAATTACATTTTCATCTTCGTCATTCACAGTTAAATTTTGGAGCACCAGCTATGATCCTTCAGGGTGTGTTTTAGTATTCTGCCTTATTTTACTCACTCAAGTTAATACATTCAAACTTGTTTGTGATATGATAGATGATGCTAATGTTTATAAACATTGTTCCAATTTCAAGCGAATATGTCACTATTCTTCCTTTCTTTTGCGATGATGATTTTATTTTTCCAATTTTGTAGTGTTGACAATTATTTGGATCAAAATAAACTTATCTGCGGATCTGATACAAACCCACTCCAGCCAATTACGATGTCCTCAGCTTCTCTTCAGTTACCGAGGAAATGCTCAGTCCTATTTCTTGAAGGGATTATACAGGATATTCAATGGCCAGTTTGGGTAAGTGTCCTTCCACCCAGTGGTGTCCAGGGTATTGTGCGCTAGGATTCTGTATTGCTATGCATTCAGAAATTATTTAGATAAAGTTAAAAGCGCTCTTATCGTGCGGGTTCAAACTTCACCAGCCATATGTATCAAATCATAAGACACAGAGGCTACCAAAATGTGGGATTACAAATATACCCGGAAAAAATAATAATAGTTGATGTTTCCTGCACACTGGTTGACAAATTTCCACTTTTTCATTCATTCTTAAGATAATTAAGTACCATTTTTTTTGCTTGAGGATGCAATAAACTGGAAAATTGCTTCTTATTATTCATATTGTGTCATATTGTAATATATTACCGGTTGTCCCACTTGAAAAAATTGTTTTGGGGTCACGTGACCCGAAATGACAGGAAAAACGTAAGTTATTTTATGATAAATATAAGCATCAGTTTCGACTGTTTATATCTGCCAAATTTCATACATGTCATATGAACAGTTTTCGAAAAATTGGATTGTCAAAATAATACCCTTCTTGGAGTGCGTCCTCGATTGTGACGTATATCCGGGATTTCGGCATGTCGTTTATTTTATTTGCTATTTTTACATATAGCTAACATTGAATTTGATAAATAAAATCATCAGGATCGTATTCAGCCAAATTCGAAAGGGCTATTAAATAAATAATTAGGTACCAGCATCTTTTTCTAACTGAAAATATTCCAGAACTTTCAAAATGCTGATGGTTTTTCGTGTATCTAGGCATATTTTTGTATTATTTAGATAAATATAACAATAAAATCAATATTCACTTCAAATAAATAATAATTGACCGTAAGCAACAAAGTACACACCTGACAATAACTGTAGAAAAAGACGTAGTACACATTGCCGCAACAAAAGTAACGCCTTCATAGTATTTTGAGCTCCCGATTGATAGGTTGCGCTGGCGCGTAATCTAAACACCAACCAATCAAATTTTTGTAAGTCAAAGATTAGGGTTAACGTTTGTAAAACATTTAAACGGTTCATTATTCACCAAGAAGGGTATTATTTCAACCATACATGATCGTTGCATTAATTTTTCTCATACTTACCTGGAATTGTTTTGCACACATTCCAGTGGTTATTATAAACAAAAGCTATTAGGAAATCGTTTTTTTTGTCTCTCCCATAAAATTGGTCAAAATGGACTTCGACACTTCAATGTGACGATATACAGGGTATCCCAAATTGGATGCTTTTGCAAGACATCCCGAAAATTAGAGTCGATAGAAAAGGAAATAGTTGAGATATTATCATAACCAACTTTTTTGTGAAGCAAGCATGGTCCAACAAGGTATTTAGTAAGTGCTTTATTCCCGTGATATGAGGCGATTTCCCAAAATAACCCAAACTGCTATCTCAAATATGTTTTTTTTTATTGGTGAACCATTTTACCTATTTACAGCACGCCTCAGCGTGTTTAAATCGAACTTTAAAACACGCGCGTGTTTTAAAGTTACCCTAGCAACATCAACAACTCGAGAAACGAAGTCTTAAATCATGTTTAAATGACAATTTTTTTATTATTGATCTGACAGGAGTAGTTTGTAACATCAAAACTTTTATTCGAACAATATTTAACATTGTCAAATTTATAAATTAAAATGGAAAGTGCCGTTGTTTGAAATATTAATATTTCGATTTTTCAAATCTTAGGAAATGGTATTTAAATTAATACTATTGACATTCACAGAATTCAATAAGGTTGAACTTCCATCAAAATACAAATTAGTTTATGTTTTTCTCATTTCCATGACAACGCAAGGTATACGTATACATCAAATTCAACCATTTGACATTTAGTTCTTATTTCCATCTATGATTTCCATTACTTGTTGTTGTAGTAGTTATAGACCAGTATTTATAATTTCAAAGTGCACCAATAAAAAAATAGCGTAAAGTATTCGTGGATAACTGGTCTTTAAAACACTTGCGCGTGTTTTAAAGACCTTAATATCCACTTATACTTTAATATAGGTACTATTCCAGCTTACTAAATTTAGTAAAGCGTGTTATCAATAGATGACAAATATAATAGTTTTATACTCTTATAACGCCTCACAAATTTGAAAATTACTTGCCAAAGAACATATCGTTCACCAAGAAGCAATAACTACTTCCCTGGCTATATGCCGCTATAGTACATTGAATTATACTGCAGTTGAAATGATAAAACATATTTATATTATTATATTGTGATATTTTATATCCAATGTAGGAGGGAAACCAAAAAACTGGAAATTATACAAGGTGTTCGGAAAATTATCAGTTTTTAAAAATTAAATTTAAAAATGCCTAATTTTATGTCATACCACCTAACCTGAACCCCCCAAAAAGAAATTGCCTACTGCATTGAACTTTCTTCCTTCGGATAACAGTCAATTTCGTAAAATCGGCCTATACATATCTGGTAAATGAAACAACTAACTGAAGATATGGTTGCACTACGTGTTACCTAATACTTATTTAAAATAATAAGGCAAGATAAATTGCAACGGCGACTCAATGTGGAGAGCACCTCAGGTGTGAATTCGGATACCAAACTTATAAAAATTCAGGGAGTAGTCTTACCGGTTCGCGGGTAATACTACTTATTTAAATTATTGAAGTTATATTGAAATAAATGAATTTAATAAGTTAACAAAACAATCAGTAAATTACGTTAAGGAATTTAAGTAAAGTTAAGGTAAGTGGGCGCCACCCTGAATAATATTAGTTGACTTGTTTTCAACACTCTCTATCAACAAACCTAGAAATGTTGGAAGGGAAGGAATATGAACTACGTTGTTAAATTTACAAGTTGTATAATGACTTTTAAAAAAAAAAATAAATATCACAGTTCGAGTACTCTGGTTTCAACAATTGTTAATTGTTAATAGTGACGGTACTTTCCTGTCTTCTTCTGACTTCAAGTCTGGCGTCTTTTGGTCCGGGTCTTTGGAGGTCCGGTGTCTTTCGGAGGTCCGGTGTCTTATGGAGGTTTATTGCCAGAACATATTAGTAGTAGTAGTTGTTGTGGTAGTAGTGGTTGTAGTAGTAGTAATAGTAGAAGAAGTAGTGGTTATATATATAAAGACGTACGAAGAAAGTGCTAGAAAGAACACTTGAATCAGATATATGTTAAATGAACATAGTAAAATGCAGGATATCTGGAGATTGAAATGAAAATGGTGCTGGTTGTTATATGATGTACAGATTGAAAAATGAATATTTAAAAACGTGGTTCATAAAACAAAAAAAAGCAACATCCTGTATTTTACTATAAAAAAAAAATAATGAAGGAAAGCAATAAAAATGTATTGTTAATGCCGGTAAATATATTAAAAGGTATATCAAGTGTCTTCAACAAGATAAAAAAAAACACAAAAAAAATATAAAAAAAACGTTATCGATATATCTGGTACTGGAACGCTAGAGAAAATAATAAGAAAAGCTACTATATATTGAGAAAAGCAAAGTTAAATATGTAACATATGAATTTAAGCGAAACTACTTACCATTCACATGAATGCACTTAGAAAAAAAAGTTTAGGTGAAACTCTCACCAAATAAATTTCAAGTTGTTAATTTAACATTTTGTCACAGAAAGACAAAATCTTTGCTTGATTCTGTTTAAATATAAAACATGAAATCATGTGAATGATAATGCACATACGTCGCATATCTGTATCATACACCTTTGTTTGGAATGGAAATGTAATTTAAATTCCGTAAGTGGATTCTTCATTCATTTGTGTTAAAATTGAAAACCAAATAATTTATAGTAAACCGAAGTGACTATTTTTACTATAGACGGTATCGATTTCGCGACGGCCGGATTGCATCCCGCTAAGAGCAGGTAGAATTTTTACCATCCGAGTTGCATCCCACGACCATCCGAATTGCATCCCATTAACCAATTTTATTTTAGCAGCAAAACTAATGTATGTTCTGATAATAACCAACAGCGTTGTCACGTTTACTTAATACTAAATAATACTTAATCAATTGTAACATTCAAAATGTTTATTGACACATAAACAAATGTTTACTTAATACTAAATAATACTTAATCAATTGTAACATTCAAAATGTTTATTGACACATAAACAAATGTTTACTTAATACTAAATACTAATGGGGTATTAAGTAGAGATTAAGTTTGATGGTTGCATTTAAAAAGGGCTGACGCTTATACTTTACCAGTAGTTCAAAATTCTGATTCGTTTCGCAAAGATCGTAGTAACATTTTGTAGTTATATATTGTGTGATTTTGGTGAAAATATGGAGATCAATACGGTTTTAAGTGAAAAGGGTAAAGTTTTAATTGTTATTCAGGGGTATACATTCTGTTTTCAAAAAATGTTAGGTAAAGATACGGTGAAGAGGTGGCAATGTACAAAACGAAATTGTAAAGCTTTTCTTAAAACAAATTGTGTAAGTGATGAATTAATTGAATCGGTGTTAAATCACAACCACGAGAAAGTGCCAGCGGAAATTTTAAACAGACAAAACATTAGTAACTCTGTTAAATGTGCTGCTGTAAGTGACATGTGTGAAAAGCCAATGAAATTAATTCGGAATGAAATAAAAAATAGGGAGATAGATACTATAACAACTAAGGATGTAGAACGAATTCGTAAAAACATTCATAGTGCAAGATCGTCAAATGGTTTAATACAGGTTCCAAAAAGCGTAACAGAATTTCACAATTCAATTGAAGTAGTCCCCATCGTGACCAATAAAAATGAAAATTTCTTGTTGAGAAACGATAAAGAAAATAACATCATTCTATTTTCTTGTCAAACCAACCTTAATTTATTGTCTTCTTCTTCAGATCTTTACGTGGATGGTACGTTTCAGTATTGTCCAAAATATTTTCTACAATTGTTTACCATTCATGCTTTAAAAGATAATACCTATATTCCCCTAGTTTTCTGTTTACTTCCTAACAAACTCTCTTTCACATATTCTCTTGTTTTTCAATACTTAAAAGAAGAGTGCTTAAATCTAAATATTCCTTTAGCCCCTAAAACCATAACCGCAGATTTTGAAATTGCAATTCATAAAGCAATTTCAGAAACTTTTCCTTTGGCATCTATCCGTGGCTGTAAATTTCATTTGGGACAATCCTGGTATAGAAAAATTCAAGCGGTTGGCTTATCAGTTCCGTATCAAAATAAGTCAGGCCAATATGACGAAATTTCGAAGTACTTGACATACATCTTTGGTTTATCTTTTCTTGACCCTAAAGATGTTGGAGAAGTTTACGCTTTTGACTTGGCTGCAATCCAGCCGGAAAATGACAAACTAAGTGAATTTTGCGACTATCTTGTCGAAAATTATATAGAAGACAACGCGACATTTCCGCCACATATTTGGGCTGAACATTCAGAAACTCTTCAACGAACAACAAATGCTTGTGAATCTTTTCACTCCAGGTATAATAAATCCTTTTACTGTGCTCATCCAAACATAAATGTATTTTTAGATGTACTTTTGCAGTTTCAGATCGACACATACATAAAAATTAATAGTGTACACCTTATACCAAAAGTTCACACCAATGTATTAAAAAAACGAGATTTTATTAAAATGAAAATTAAAGAGCTAGAAGAAAATATAATTACAAAGTTTGAGTTTGTTAAAACAGTTTCGTATAGGTGTAAACCTAAGGTTTAGGGTATTTTTAGTTATTATTGTACCTTTATGTATGTTATGAAAGATTGAACCTCTTAACCTATAATCTACATAAAAAAATGTTAAGTGCAAAAGTTTATTTTATTTATGTTAACTAGATATTTTACGTTTAATACATTTTTATCCTTTTTATGTGTATCTTTTTATTTAAATTGATTTATTTCCAAATATATAAAATACAAATAATTACCTAAACTTTTAATCGGTACATTGATTTTTAAACTATATTTCAAGAATTTTAGCACAAATTGGCAACGTTGCGGCGCAGTTTACCTGAAATGGTGTTATTAATTAGTAAATACCTTTTTTCGAGGTGGGATGCAATTCGGATGTGACCTTTTCTTGGCCAGGTAAAAGTTGAATTTTTGGGATGCAATTCGGATCTCGCCATCGATTTGACCCGCAAATAAACTTAAAATTTTGTCTTTCATCGACTATAGATAAAGTTAAACTCGATACATTTCTCAGCGCTGGGCATGAGAAAGGACTGGCTACTCGCCACCCATAAGATAATTTAATAAATATTTAAATATAAGGAGAGTGAATAAAATTAACGTTACATACGACTCAAAAAATAGGTCATGATTTATCTACATTACTTTCACGTAAATTTTAATTTCAAAAGCATCCACCTACCCCACAAAAATATTGCAATATGCACAGATTCCCTTTCCTCCATTCAGTCAATCAAGTCAATCTTCACTGACCACCCCATTGTCCAGAATATACACGACATCTATCAAACTCTCGTTGCTCAAAATATAACAGTCTCTCTCATCTGGCTTCCATCTCACATCGGCATTGATGGTAACGAAACTGCGGACCGCCACGCGAAAGATGCTACCACTAATAACGACTCAACACACATTGTCCAACTCGCAACCGACCTGAAGATCCACTTCAAAAACGCTACACAAGATTCTTGGCGACACCTGTGGCGCAATAGTACGACAGCACTCCATGATATCCATCCATCCACTTCTCCTCTCTCCCTGAACTTCTTAACTCGGAGAGAGGCTACTACAATCAGAAGAATCCGAATCAGTCATACCAAACTCTCACACGGATATCTGATGTCTTCAGGAAATCGTCCCGTTTGCCATAGCTGTAACGATATTGTGACCGTTAAGCACATACTAACGGACTGCAAACAATTTGCTGCTATATACAAACAACTTGATCTTAGGCCCAACCTCAAGGAAATGCTTCACTGCCCTACCGAAATCAAGAAAGTCTTACAGTTCCTGAAAGCTACCAACCTATACTGCAAAATCTAATTTAAATATTTGTAAAAATTATGTAAATATTTGTATTTATTTTTTCTGTGCCAATGACCAGCGCTGTCGAGGCACGTTAAGCAAAAATAAAAAAAAAAAAAAAAAAAACTGATATTTTTCGAAGGTAATTTTTGTAGTACACAGTTAATTTTATAATTGGAGGAAATTAAAATAAAAATGTACCCGTATCTAGTTCCAGCTCTATCAATGAAATAAAAGCGAAAAAAATACCACAATCAAGGTAAACGAAGTCAACACTGAACCAAGAATGCAATTGAAAAAAAATTATTATCCTTCAAATTATTTAGATTTCTAGTTTCACGTAATTCTAGGAATTTATGAATATTTCCTTGATCTGTATCGCACATGATTATCTCGCAAATAAAGTTAATTTTATATACAATTCATTTAAATTGGAACGTTCCTACTTACGTGGTTTTAAGAAAGTGGACATTCATCAAACTACTTTCTGCGACATTCTAAGCGATTTCAAATTAAGTTGAATTCGCTCTTTAAGAAATTGTTGCGTAATAGATTTTGTAGAAATTTATAATGACAATTTGACAATCTAATTTTTATTTGTTCACCTAATAATTTTGATTAATTTTAACAAAAAGCTTAAATGTTTTCTAAATTCATGGACCATTATGATTGATGATATTAAAAACGCAATTATTGTATACTATGGCAGGTTGATTCGAAGTTGCTTGCTCTTGATTTAGAGATTCTTGGACTGTCTTTGCAGAAGTTGAGGCAGACCTCGTTGCGTCAATTATATCCTGATGATGGCCCGAGTCAATTTGCAGATATGGTTTTATGGAGTGACTACTACCATGCCCTGTTATTTTAATTAATTGCTGTTCTCCAATTTCCGTTTTGGCTAGAGTTGAAACAGCAGTGGCCCTCGCAGAATGATTTGTTATCTTGATCTTGTTGACATCGATTCCAAACGATTTGGAAAATCTAATTCGAATAGTTATGTTATAAATGGAACTAACTCATGCTTTTTTATTAAATATTGGAATTGATTAAAAATAGCTACTTTCACTTATAACAATGATATGCAGATCTCATAAAGTAAGAGTCCAAACAGTAATTTCAATATTCGAATAGCTTTTGATAGCATCAGAAATACGCCTCCAATAATTGACCGTGTTCAACGTTCGTAAGACCTAGACCTCTTTGTATTTTAGCTGGAACATTTCCAACAAGTATTATGAATGGTATTTCATTTTCGCATTCTCCATTTTCCCTGTTTTCCACTTTGAAAACGTAGTTTATTATTTGATGAAGATAAGAAAATAAAATCAATAATAATTGTATCCTATTTTCTACCCGAATCCATTCGTCCTGGATTGAAAACACTTCAAAGGGCGACGGATATCTTGATTAATATTTCCATAGCACTAAATTTAATTCCGATAATTTCATAATTTCACCTCCTCATCATGTGAAGGAGCGGTTGAAATAATACCAAATTGAAAATGCAAGGAATTTCGAAAATTTTAATCCTCTATCTTCACTTTTTTTTAAGAAACAAAAACTCAATTTTACTCAGCATCTTTCAGTTGATATCTCGGAAGGGGTGAGTTGAGGAAAATTTTTCATGGACAAGACCCACCATAACTTTAAAGAAGTAATTATCACCTTAATCGTTTTGAATGAATTTAGAAACACCCTGTGTTTGCATTTTCTTACAGTCCAATGTATGACTACCACTGTAAAAAATATGATAACTATACAGGGTGATTCATTAAGAATGTCCAATCTCTGAACTGTAGATTCTAGACCTCAAAATATGATGATTCTGCTCAACATGCCTCATGCAAATATTGCTAGTTTCCGAGATACGGGGTGTTAAAAGTTTAAATTTAAATTCTGATTTTCGCAATAATTTTTTATGTTTTTACAATTTCTTTTTGAAAATTGGCAATTTTACGTTTTTTGGCATGAGGAATCATAATTTGCACTCTAATTTAACATTGCTAATAGAGGGCGCTAGTTACACTTGTTTGTGTTAATTGAATCAAAGTAAACTTTTTTTGGGCTGAACTTACAAGTGAAATAATAGAAAAATATTAAAAAGCGTTAAATTCTACATAAAAAAGCTACTCTTCTTTGATTCTTGTAACTCAGTCGGTTATCGAGTAATTTGCTTCTAAAAAGTTCAATAAATTTTAATTTTTTCATAAAAAATTTTATTATTCCTTAAATATGTAACAATAACAAATTTGTAAACAAATAAAAAACTTCAAAGCAAATGCTCAGAATGCCCACCATTTACTTCAATACACATGATCCGCTTTCGTAAAGATCTCTTAATATCAAATAATCCTTGTCTATTATTTTTAATTACATCCGCGGCTTCTTCTATTTTCCGTCGAAGTTGAGGAAGAGAAGTAATTTTTTCTTTGTAAACTAATGCCTTCATTTGCGACCAAATTGAAAAATCCAAAGGATTGAAATCAGGGCCTCTTGGTGGCCAAGCAAACTGACTTCCACGACCAATCCATCGATGCGGAAACTGTTCGTTTAAGTATTGACGAACTTGTAAAGAATAATGTGGTGGTGCTCCGTCGTGCAAAAACCACATATTTTGTCTTAAAGCGAGAGGTATATCCTCTAGTAATTCGTGTAAATGTTCTTGAAGAAAATCTAAATAAAGAGGTCCATTTAAATTGGTTGACAGTTCAAAAGAACCTATTATACTGTATTTGAAAATCAAGAGAGAGTATATTCCCAGAATAAAAACTAATTCGGTATGCAAAACGTGCGGTAAAACTTCAATATTTGTAATGCATTCTAAATTGTTTTTGTTAATTTCAATACAAAATTTATTAAATTTCTTGGACTATCACATTATTTTATGATCTTTCATTGTTACTACAGTAGGCCTAAGAGGATTAACGTGCGTCATAGGCGTAACCAGATTAGAAAGGGATAATTGTTATTTAACGACCTCCGAATGGCAACAGCTTCTTATGACAGATATTTTGACTTAAATAGTGCTTAAGTTTCTAGAAATGCAGTTATTTGATTTTCGATAAACGTGACAAATAGTAGTGACTAAAAATGGAAGCAGTTTGTGAGTATACGCCAGTGAAAAAATTAAAACTAGACCATTTATCGCTCAATGAAAAGAGTGCTGTAGTGAATGTGTACCACTATTTTAAACATCAAAATCCCTCAAACACTATTGACAGTGTAGTTGAAACAACATCTAAGACAATGGGATATGGAAAATCTACAATATATAGAGTTCTAAAGGAGGAAAAATCAGGTGGAGTAACCTCACCAAAGCCGAAACCAGGTAGACCAAAACTATTAAAAGTCAACTTGGACGAGTTTTTTTAAAATGCTATTCGTAAGCTTGTTCACTCATTTTTTATAAACAAGCAAATACCAACTTTAGATAAAGTTTTGCAAGCCATTACGAATGATGTTGATTTACCCACAATAAGCCGGGATAAACTATGGAAAATGTTACATGAGTTAAACTTTAAATTTGAAAAAATGGGCAGACACTAAATGCTAATTGATTCTGAAGAAATTGTATGTTGGAGAAGACAGTACCTCAGAAGAATACAACAAGTTAAAGCTCAAAATAAAAACATTTATTATTTAGATGAAACATGGGTTAATGAAGGACATTGTGTAGGAAGAGTTTGGAAAGACAAAAATATAAAATCATCCCATCAAGCTTTTCTAGAAGGATATACTACTGGTTAAAGGAACCTATAGGAAAAGGTAAAAGATTAATTATTTGTCATATAGG
>CAJUYI010007727.1:0-11778 GCA_910591695.1 Galerucella pusilla
GAAGTAGCTTACTTAGGCCACGTTATAACTAAAGACGGAGTTTTGCCAAATCCAGACAAAATTCAAGCGGTAAAGAATTTTCCTTTACCCATAAATCAAAAGCAAATAAAATCCTTCCTTGGCTTAGCAGGATACTATAGGAGATTTATTAACAATTTATTAACCTTTAACTAATTGTTTGAAAAAGAATTCCAAAGTTATTCATTCACCAGAATTTTTGAAATCATTCAACCACCTCAAAGAATTATTAATTAACGCCACGATTTTAAAATACCCAGATTTTTCCAAACCATTTTTATTAAGCACTGACAAATAAATCATAGACCTCTTGTTTGGTTATTCAATTTAAAAGAACCTAATTCAAAATTATCAAGATGGCGGTTAAAATTGGAAGAGTTGGACTATACAATACGTTATAATCCCGGAAAAACTATTATTGCAGACCCCCTTAATAGAATTACTATCAATGCCTTTGACACAGAATCTAATATAAATAACCCAGGTAATATAGATTTTGACATTGAAGAATTTTTTGCAGACTTTAACGAAATTCAAGATTTACACAATACCAGTCAAGCAAATGATAACGAAAATGATAACAATAATGATTTCAATGACTCCCAAACAATTGGAATATCGAATACAGCGAATCCTAATCTGGAAAATGATGATAATTCTGAAACTGATACGGCTCATAGTGCAGAATCATCACCAGAACAAAGTTTTGCTTTGCTAGATCAAATTATCAACAATAAAGCCTATCAAGTCATAGTGAAGGAAGCTCCTTATAATTCTTATCTTAAACGCGACATAGAAGTATTTGATGGCAATACAATAATAAAAGCTATTATTCAAGATGATAAAGACGCTATGATACTGTTTTTAAAAGAAAACGCTGGTAAAAACACTTTGTATATTTATTCCTTATCACCCGAATTGATAAAAACTTTCAAAGAAGTATGGAGTAAACATTTCACGAATAAAAAATAGTAGAGTGTACTAAATTATTTAACAATGTGTTACCAGAAGAACGTGAACAATTAATTAAATATAAGCATGAAGGAAAAACAAATCATAGAGGTATTGACGAGACATTGGAAGCATTAAAATTAAATTATTATTGGAAATTAATGAAAAAAGATATTAGTGAATATATTAATAATTGTGTAATTTGTCAGAGAACAAAATATAATAGGAATCCTCCCAATGAACCTCTAGTGCTAACTAACACCCCCTCTAGACCATTCGAAATATTACATATTGATACGTTTAAAATAGGAAATAATAGATTTTTGACAATTATAGATAAATTTTAAAAATTTTGACAAGCGTTATCGTATTTTGGAACATCTATATCGGCTTGTCAACAATTAGTACATTTTTTCACATTTTTCGGAATTCCTAAGCAAATCATAGCTGACTGTGGAGGAGAATTCAACAATGACGTTGTTGAAGAACTATTAAAAACTCACAAAATTGACAAACATTCCACGACACCCTACCATCATGAATCAAACTCCCCTGTGGAAAGATTCCACTTCAGTCCAACTGAACATATAAGACTTTTGAAAGAACAAGACAAAAACTCAGACTTAGTTACAATAATGCCTTATGCAGTTATAGCATATAATAATACAATTTATTCATCAACAGGCTTTACACCTTTTGAGCTAATATTGGGACACACAGATAGTAGAGACGCAATGTCCTTAATACCAACTCAAGCTTACACTCAATATGTGAATGCCCATAAAAATAATACACAAGCCTTATATCGATCTATTCAAGAAAAGACCCTACAACAAGAACAGAAAATTATCAGTAGAATAAATAAAAATCAAACTTTAAAAAAACCCGCAGTTAGGTGCTCAAGTATACAGAAAAATTAAAACTCGAGCGGGAAAACAAAAGAAGTTTAAGAAGTTTAATGGACCGTATATATTAACAAAAATTATTAGAAAACGGAAAAATAGAAATTGAAAATCCAAAAACAAAAAATAAAATTAAATAAAATTATTCCAAAAATTCAAGATTCCTCGTCGTCAATTTTATCAGAACAACTCCAGTCAGATTCCACGACTAAAACAAATATCCTGGTCCCCTACCTTATTAATTAGGTACAACTAAACTCATTTTTTCACACTGGTCATTTATTAAAATTTACAATTTAATTTCAGTAATCTCAGAGTGTTATTCAATAAAAACCCGTGCAAAACAGCTTCAGGAAAACTTCAAATCTCAAAAAGAAATTTTAGCAAAATTCGGAAACTCTATAATTCCCCTTTTGCCTATGCAAAATAAAAGCGAATCACAGATCAATCAAATTAACCCAGAGTCAATAAATGAAAACCGTAAAGAAAAAAGAGGATTATTCAATCCATTAGGCTCCTTAATAAAATGTATAACAGGCAATTTGGACCAATCAGATGCCGATAAATTAGAAAATGAAATAAAACAATTACAATCAAGTCAAAATAAATTAAAAACGAACTCAATTAAACAAATAACCTTATTACAAAGTACCATTGAAAAATTTAATAACCTTATTAGTAATATCCCGCATAATCAAGACATTTCTGGTAATTAATCAAATTACTATGCTATATCAAACCATATATGACATTTTTGAGAAAATAGAAGTAGCTATTTCTTTCGCTAAAATTAACACATTACACAACTCCATAATAAATCCAACATATCTATTAAAACCCATAGAAGAAAGTAATTTTATGTCAACCAGTAGCTTTTTTGAAACTTGAAAAATTGATTGGAATTAAAAGTTATTCTATTGGACCAATAATTACCTTCATTTTAGAGATACCAGTTGTTGAATCGGAGGTATACCATTATTATCAATTGTTTCCTATTCCAGTTCCTTTAAATCATTCAGAATTCTATTTTTACCTCCCCCGTAAACCTTTCCTAGCACGAAAAGATGAAAGTTTCTCTTTTATGGACAGAACCTGCCAGAATATTCAAGACGATCAGTACATCTGTGAAACAGCTCGCAAATCACAGATAACCAAGAATGCCAATCCAAAATTTCAATTTCATTTCCAATTCAATTTCAAGAAATACAGACTACCAGAATTAGCGATGGAAAATGGATCATAACACTACCTTTTAAAAAAATTGCTACAATCGACTGTACTAATTCAAAAATCAATAAACCACTCATAGGAACCTATCTACTAGAATCCACTCCAGATTGCATTGTGAAAATAGAATCAATAATATTCCAAACTTCTAGAAAAAGTAAAATTAATTTCGTTCATATTGACCTTCCTAGAATAAAATTTAACTCTAACTTCAAAACTCAGCCAAATAACAATACAGTGGAGCCCCGATAATCCGGCCCCTGGTTTATCCGGCACCCCCTGTAATCCGACATGGTCTATTATGTATTTATTATGAATCGAATATTTTTTCAACCATCTTCGCTAAAGCAAGTTATAACTTGTACGTACCACCACGATTGTGCTCGACGCGTAGAGTATTGTTTCGTTTTTGATTGCTCAGTTTGAATTTGACTACATGTGATGAAGATAGCGGTGCGGTCTAGCGTGTGTTCATTGTTTATAAATGAGGACGAAGAAATTGCAACTACTCCACAAGTGACAGCAGAAGACGCGATTAACGCCTTTGAGCTGGGTTTGCAATGGGCTGAAGCAAATGGCGCATCCTACAACGAACTTCTACTTTTAAGAAGACTGAGAGACAAAGCTTCAATCTTGCGTTTCAACAACGTTAAACAAAAAAAATTTATGAATATTTTCCTGCGTGTTAAATTGATTGACTCATAATTTTTGATTATTTTAGTACATAATATGTACATTTTTTGTTTGTACACAATTTGTATTTCCTAACGTAAAGTTATTGCTTATTTTTTGTGAATTATATAGCATTACTAACGTTAATTTTATAATAAAACGTCTCTCTATTGCATTGATTAATTTACTAAATTTGACATACATAATGAAGTATAATTTTTACTTCAGAGTACATACATATATCGCTACCTCGGTGCAAGACTGTCACAACTCAAAAATATCAAATTTTTCTAACCTCATATGGATAGAATAGTAATATGGTATACTTTTTTATGTAAAAGTGTCACCATTGATAATTCCAATCCTTGTGCGTCAGTGCTTGAGGTGAGCACGTGGTATTTTTTGTGTAAAACTGTCACATTGAAAATTGTACCAATCTTACTTAAAAAGTTGGTGATTATATTCTGTTTGTGTCTTGTAAATTTGTCACATTTAAAATTGTACCAGTCTTCATTAAAAAGCGTATGTACAGACATTGTATTTGTTTTTATAAATAGTGTGGCATTTTAAGATGGGTCCATTTTTCTTGAAAAATTAGAATAATTACACAGGTATATTTCGAATTGTGCCAGTATTACCTAAAAATTTATAAATTAAAAATAATTTTATAATTTTATTTTCGAATAAGGACAGTCTTACTTTAAAAATTAACAAGGTATTTCTGTATTGAGTTCCTTAAACAAGTCAAGCTAGGGGAGAGGCAATTCCCTTTAATCTAAGTAGGTATGATTATTAAAATTCTAAAAAGAATTTGTAAAAGTTGTTTCAATTATTTGTATAGTCTCAGGTACAGTAAAAATTGACCATTTTGCAACACTTTTTAGAAGTTGAGTCACCTTAGTAGAGGAAAGAATAAATTAAGTTAATTATTTTTACTGTAGGTATATATTATGTCGAATGAAAGAGGACGATTAATAATGAGGCTAGCTGCCAAGGAAATTAAAAACCAAACTCTTTGGGAGTTTAAGTCAGCTCCAGATAAACCAAGTACGTATCAAAAAAACCCTCCTATATTTTTATATCCAGTGTCGTTTTCTATGGCCTGTGGACAAGATATCTACTTGGAAATTGTTTGTTACAGTTCTTCAGGAACCACCCCTTAAAGAACCTGAGTACAGTGAAGTCAAACAAGTTTCAGACACACTGAGTGACCACCTGAAGGTAACTCAATGAACAGCATAGCAACAATAATAGGAAAGAACTTCAGGAGTTATCAACAGTAACTCATGAAGAGCATAGCAACACTAGCAGGAATGAACTCCAGGAGTTATCAACATTAACTCATGAAGAGCATAGTATCACTAGCAGGAATGAACTCCAGGAGTTATCAACAGAAACTCATGAAGATCATAGCAACACTAGCCGGATTGAACTCCAGGAGTTAACAGCAGTAACTTATGAAGAGCATAGCAACACTAGCATGAGTGATAATGATAATGACTTTAGTTCAGACGATTCAATTGGTGACCCTACCTTTGCCATCGACAGATCTCACAACTTTGGTTCGGTTAGTGAGTCAGAGGATTTAAGTGAAGCTGAAGAGGATAGAGAAGTAGCTGAAGAGGATATAGAAGCAGCTGAAGAGGATGTAGGAGCAGCTAACCCTAACCCTAACCCTATAAGAAAATCGACTAAGAGGAAAATATTGTTTCCAAGTAAATTACCTAATGAAACCCGTAAGAGATTAAGACGTGATGAGTCATGGCCAAGAAATGAAAACAAAATTTTAAGGAATAGTGGTAAAACTTATAAATCATTCAAGAAAGTAACTAATGAAGATGGAACAGTGACAAGAGAGCTGGTTACTAGAAAGGTTCGAAGTTTGCTTCCTCCTTGTGGGGAAAAATGCCGTTTTGGTTGCTCAAAGAATTTCAATAATGCTGAAAGACTAATCATTTTTAATGATTACTGGGAAATGGCTGACTTACAGAGGCAACGGGATTTCATCGCATCAAACATGAAACCAATAAAAACCAGGTATGGGAAGGAAAATGAAAGGTGTCAACGGTTAAATAATGCATTTTATTTAACTAGTAATGGAAAGGAAACAAGGGTGTGTAGGCAGTTTTTAGTGGCCACTTTGGGAATTAGTACAAGAACGCTTAGAACTGTTGAAGATAAAAGAGATTTACCTACGAGAATCGTTTCCAAAGATTTGAGAGGAAAACACGGCAAACAACAAAGATTGCCAGAAGAATTGAAAGAAGGAATAAGGAGACACATTCGCTCCATCCCGAGAATCGAAAGCCACTATTGCAGAGCTCGAACATCAAAAGAATATATAGATGGTGGAAAATCGATTAGAGAATTATACAGAGATTACGAAAAGAACTGCAACAATAAAAATACACAATGTGGAAATTACATGATGTACTATACTATTTTCAACTCTGAATTTAATTTGGCTCGGTTTGCACCCAAAAAGGATCAATGTGAGTTTTGTGGTACATACATGAATTCAAATGACAAAGAAAAGGAACTTATCCAAGAAAAATACGAGTCTCATATAATGGAAAAAGACTTATCGAGGGTTGAGAAGGAGAGGGACAAGTCGACTGACAATATTAATGAAGTTGTAGCTGTATATGATCTACAAGCAGTCATGCCTTGCCCTCAAGGTGATATCTCTACGTTTTATTATGTTTCTAAAATAAACATGTATAATATTACCATTTTTAATTTAAAAAGCAAAGTTGCTGACTGTTTCACTTGGCACGAAGGAGAGTCTTTCAGAGGCTCAACTGAAATTTGTTCCTGCGTGTGGCGTTACCTAGAACAAGTAAATAACTCTTCGCAAAATCCTGTTGATGTATGTAATATTTTACTCGGACAATTGCACCGGGCAAAATAAAAATTACGCCGTAATTGGTATGTACCAAAAGCCATCACCTACTTCGAAAACATCAACTCAATCACACACAAGTACTTGATAACGGGTCATACCCAAAATGAAGGAGATGGTATACACTCTTGCATAGAAAAACAAATAAAAAATGCCAGAAAATCTGGACCAATCTATACCCCAGACCAATACGTCTCGCTAATAAGGTGTGCTAAAAAAACCGGACCACCGTTTCTCGTGCATGAGCTAACGTTTAAAGACTTTTACGATTTTCAAAGTGATACTATTGAAATTAGTAAGACAAAAAATCAATTAAACCTATTTAAGATATCCGAAGTGAAGGTTATTAGCATTCACAAATCTGATCCTTTCCAATTATTTTATAAAATGTCCTATGGAGAAAATGAATTCTCTAAAGTAACATTAAAAATTAACGGCCAAACAAAAAAATTAACAAGAAAGAATTCATCTTGGAAAAAATTAAAAAAAGCTTATACGCATAAGAAGGGTGTTTCAAAAAATGTGAAAGATGGTCTTATGAAGCTTGTAAAGAAAAAAACAATACCTAGTTATTATGCCCAATTCTTCGAGAATTTATAAAACGTTTGCGAAACGTTTTCTCTAATCTTTAATACTATCTATCGTAGTTTGTAGTTTTAAAGTTCCTTTTATTCATTTGAGACTGAGAATTTTTTTGTCTAATTTTTAATGCTATTGTAGTTTGTAGTTTTAAAGTTCCTCTTATTTGTTAAAATATTGTTTTTCTTTGGAATATAAAAAAGTTTATTAAAAAATGGCCAAAAATATTGCTTCTTTGTTTTTTTTTGCCCCATTTCAAGCAAGACTGACACTACTCAATACTTCAATCAAAATATTTTTAAGAAAGACCGTCACAACTCAATGCCCTAAAGGGCTTTAAAGGGTGTTACGATAGTGGAAACTAATAAAAATCAACCTAAAGATAAATAGTATCAACCATGTACAAGCTCGTTACTCTAATAGTTTTCTATCATATCAAAAGTAAAGCACAATATTTTTAGTTAATTTTTAAACGTTGTTTACCAAAATTTCAAATTTTTGAGTTGTGACAGTCTTGCACCGAGGTAGCGATATATATATATATAACATGTAGAATCTTATCATTGGATCTGTCGGATTACAAGGTACTTTTTTGTAAAAAAATCCGGACTATAGGGGGTCTAAGTCAGTACTCAATAATCCGACACTGCCCTGCAAACTGTTTGTCGGATTACCGGGGCTCCACTGTACTCAGTTTTCCCCAATAAATCTTAATTCTATCAATTCAAAAACCACACAAGAACTCCAAAATAAATTGGAACTTCAAAAACAAAGTTTAGAGAAAATTAAAATTCCTGTTTATTATAATCGCTCCAGTATTTGGACCATACTTATCTATATCAAAAATTTTTGTTTCTGTCTTTATTGGCTAGGGAAACTCATAAAAAGAAGTCGCCAAAGAAGACATCCCCCGATTCAAGAAGTTCAAGGAGAATTCGTTATTTAAGAAGCACACCTCTGTAGGATATACTTCTTTCTAGGGATGGAGGAGTTACTTTCCTGTACACAATAAAAGCCCCATCTAGGAAAATGCAAGCTCAGCATTCAAAATAGCATAAATAGGAGAGGACTCCTTGGTTTAGAAGATTCACAATTGGCAATTGGCATTAGTTTTATTCATCATTTCATAAACATAGCATTTTAATTATTATAATTGTTTCTTAGCATTTACGTATTTTATTATACAGTGTATTTTAAAAGTAAATGAACTTCACTTCTTGACAATATACCTACATAAAAATCAACTAAGCTTCCTGAAAAAAATTTTTAAACATCAATAAACTTGCAAACATAAATAATGTTATGTTTTCGATGCACACTTTCACGTGTACATTTCAGCTTTGTACACTTTGCCCCACTCCCTCTCATAGAGAATAGATACACATACAATGGCAATCAAACAATAGGTTTTTGGAAATTGCTCGGTGTGTGTGTTCAGCTAATTTGTGGTTTATGTGAATAATTATCAGGCATATCATCTAAAAATCTTTTCACTATTATTATTTTGTAGACATAACTTGCATGCAGTTCGTAGAAATTGT
This sequence comes from Galerucella pusilla, assembly GCA_910591695.1. Lineage (NCBI taxonomy): Eukaryota > Metazoa > Arthropoda > Insecta > Coleoptera > Chrysomelidae > Galerucella > Galerucella pusilla. The sequence goes on from CAJUYI010007727.1 coordinate 8,793, forward strand.
AGTTATAAGGTAGTTTTGAAATATACCACTAATAATAAATAACGTTATATATTTTCTTCAATTTTGTTGTTTGTGTAGACATTTTTATTTTGTTCTATTGAAATTCGTTTTTAATTTTTTAAATTGCTAAAACTCATGAATTTTACGGGCAATATTTTGATATCTTTGCTTCAATATGCCACGTGAAACTGTAATTGATTGCAAAAAACTTTCGCAGTGTCTTTTGCAAGTGGCGCCCGGTGCCTCCTATCAATTTTTTTCGGGTTTGAGGTTAGATAGCAAAATTTTAATTGAAGCTTCACAACTATATTTTGAAAACTCCGCACATCGTTGAGATGATATAGTATCAAGAATTTATTTTTCATTTAAAATAAAAGTTTTATATTACAATACTAACTATATTTATAAGGTGAGCGACCCGAGTACCATGTCATGTGTCTCAGGTTCATATCAGGAAATTGATTGCAATAAAATATTATTTTGTAATATGTATGTGTCAATACGTCTATGCTGAATATCGAGAAATGGGTAATGCTGTGCAAGCAGCATGTGGCGATTAGCAAACAGAAAATACGTTTTTACTATTCTCGATATTCAAGGAATATATTTGAGGTAGTAATAAAGTTAAGTTGATATAGTTTAGTTCTATGGCCTAACCTTGAAGAACCGACAAGAGTACACATATTACATCATTACATGGCGATCCTTAGCCAGTGTTAGGTCGATTGAGGGTGAAAATGGAAAAATAAAAAGTTTTTTAAAATAGAGGTGCTACCGTTTGAGTTAGAAGAACATATAATAAAAATCAATTTTCTTCGGTTAAGTAATAATAGTGAGATAAAGCCGCAATGGATGGACAGGAGTCAAAAGAGAAGGAAGAAATTATAATTGCTCAAGTAGGAAACAGTGGAGGACAAACGACATACGTATTAAAAACTAGATTGTCACAAAATGCCAGAATGCGATTAAAAACCGCGTATAATACTAACGCAGAGTTAATTTCCTACCTTACACAACATTTTATTGCGAAAAAATTAGCATCAATGTTATCTTTCAAACTTATTAATGCAAAGCAAAACAATAAAACAGTGGATCAATTTGCCAGGTTTGTGGAAGATTTGTTGGTTAACCTTACTTTCGCTCAATCTGAAAATAAAATATCGCTATGTTACGAGAAGTGAATGAAAAAATGGCAATAGACGCGTTCGCAAATGGACTTCAAAATCCAGAATTGCGGACAATAATTGAAGCTAGAAATTTTTCAAAATTATCCGATGCAATTCAAGGCGCAAAAGACGCAGAATTACACAACAACGATCCTCAATCATTTCATTACAGGGGTCATTATAGTCAGAAATAATTATAAAAATAATCCCTTTGTAAACCGTACAGCCAGAGGTGCTTATAACCAAAATTATCATTCTAATAAACACAATAACAAAGGTCAGAGAAATATTCGAACGGGTTCAAATTCAAATTTTCATAGAGGACGTCGCGGTGCATATTAAAATAATGCACAATTGTATAATACAATGCCAACACAATCTGAAAACAGCAATGGGAGTCATACAAGTGCTAGTAATGAGGAATCAACATATTTTCGTTCCCAATAAAAATAAAAATCAAACTGAAAAAACTTCATTCAATACAGACGGTTTAAATTTCATATAATTATCAAGTAAAAACAGAAACGTTAAGTTTTTAGTAGACACTGAGGCGTCAACAAGTATTATTTTCAAAAATTGCATAAGTAAGGATGTTATTATAAATACTCCAGATAGCATTGAAATAAAAGGAATTGCAGGTTCAATTTTTTCGAAAGGTTCAGCAAATGTATCGCTAAGTACTAATAGGGTAGAGTTGTACCATCAGTTTCAGGTAGTTGGAAAATTTAATACGGAAATGAACGGTATTTTAGGTTAAGATTTGTTCTACAGATACCAAGTGATCATAAATTACGAAACATTTGAGTTTTCTTTTTCTTACAACGGAAACAAAGTCGTTTTGTCTATGGTTTCAAATTTTGAATTGTACACATTAATACCTGCAAGATGTGAAATTATTTTGAATTGTAAAGTTGATATAACATAATGAAATTATATGAAATTCAACGACTTTTGATAAGGAACACGGGTAATTTAGAACAATTCTTTGTTAGAAACGGCAACAGAGAATGCGGATCGGATAAGGAAATTGAAAAAATTCCGCTTTTCATTCATCAATCTAAATGTTTCTTATCAAATAATTTGCTCGGTAGTTATGTTCTATCGGACGGAGTGTGTTATGTTTTTATTTCGGCATTCGCAATTCATTGAAAAATCGTTACCGCTCAAATAAAAAATGGCTCCGCAATTTTAATAAAAGTGGTTTAGATCGGGAAAATTCTGTAACGGAATCTATTTCAGTTTCGCATAACTCACATTCTATAGGAGAAACCGTTAGTTACGAAGAGGATCAACCGGAACACGATGTTTTAGTTGTGTCCGTTGATACCAACAATCAGGGTATGGCAAATGTTTCTACAAATATTACGGATATCTTGAATGTAACTCCGCCAACTTCACAAAACATCCCAGGCACAATAAGAAATATGTATTATGAGAAAGTAAATGAGTCGCCAAGACAAGTGGAAGATTTGTTCGACGTTCATTCCAACAATACAAGAGAAAATTTGAATTTCGGTAATTGCGCGTATGTCAAGAGATCTTTTGAATTGTCATTACAAGAATTTTTAGAGATAAATATTAATGGCAAATTGGAAAAGTACTATAGTACTATACGTCATAAATTTAAAACTGTGAACGGTTTCTGCGTTTTAAATTTCAAAAAACCATTCGCTAATAGATTTAAAACAACATACACTATATATGCTTACTGTAGCCATAGACAGTGTAAAACATTTGTAATTCGTCTCCAAACACAACATTCAAATGTTGCAATAATTGTTGTCAAACAAATTAGTTCCGTCAACTAGTTCTTCTGTCAG
>CAJUYI010007729.1:0-11777 GCA_910591695.1 Galerucella pusilla
ACTTTACCAATAGGGATTAATGAAACCATAAGGCATTGAAACTAAGCGATGACACTTATTTCTTACCAATCTACAGCCAAGTAATTCCAGTCTGGGCAATTATGGAATAACATCAATAGATGAAACACAGAGGATTAAAAATAGTGTAGTGAATGTTTTGTGCAGCTGAGTTGATGAATATCAACAGATATATATTTTGTGTACTCATGTATTGTACAATTGGTGACTTTTCACTGTGTTTGCTTTTAGGAAATAAACTTTTCTATTGTTAAAATAAAGTATCTACTTAAAACAATTATTTTCTTGTATGATGGGAATCATTTTAATATCTTTTATTGAAAACCTGTGCAGGCATCAACTTCCACACGTTAAACCACTATTGCAAAATGGTAGTTGTAACAGCACATATAGATTGTAGAGCAAATTATAGGACAGCAAGGAGCCCTACAGAAGTCCTTGTTAAGGTATAAATGTTTGGCACTTTTACTTGTGATGCTCTATCACTAAAGTAGTCTTAAATTTTTGTTACACATCACTTCATATAGTTTGTAGGACATACCATAGTTCCAAACACCTTAAAATCCTTCAGTAATGCCTAGAAAAATAGCAACACTGTATTCTTCATAACCTAGAAGTTTGTAATTTGATGTCAGGTTCAATAGTGAATGTATAGTTGAGCATTTTCTCTAAAATCAATCTGGTATCAAGATATATTATCTATGTGTTCACTTGTAATCCTATAAATCGAGGTAAATCCATCAAGTTTCCTAATTACCTTATTTTACTTTTAACAGTAAACTTATTACCAACTCATAGTAGGCAAGATAAGTATAACGGGCCATAAAATAGGTAGATTTCAAGTGAGAAGCAAATACAGATTGTACACTTTATTTTTAGGTGAAAGAAGAATTACATGGTGTGTAGTTGATTAGGTACTTCTCATGAAAATCTGTAGGTATAGGTATTTAACATTTTCATAATTTCTTCTTCTAAAGGCTTGACCAGTTTGGAAACACTCATATTTTTGTTAAGTTCATGAAAATAACCTAAAATATAAGATATTATCAATTATGTAATTGTTTCATTATTTCTTAATAATAGGACCAAATTTGTGTTTAGAGCTTATGGCTAGTGACATTTATCAATACATACCTACCTTCTATGTTTTCAAACTATTTCTTCTAGCTGCAAAATATGATGCTCCAATTCTAAATTATTCGAAGGCCATTCAATATAGTAAATTTGAAATGATACACCGCCTCCAAGCATTTTAATTGATTTCTCCTTCTTCGTTTTTTCATATTTTTGTTAGTTAATATTTTACTATGTAGGAAGCCAGATTCTGAAAAACTTTATACATAATGTGAACATAGGTATTTCTTAATTCAACTTGAACTTATTTTTCATAATTGGGGTGAACTTGGTTCCAGAATATACTTACTTTCACGAAGGGTGTCTTCTTTGTTCAAATTTCTCTTTTAAATACTTGTTTTACTCATTGTAACTGTGCTGAACCTTTAAATTTGTTCTTAAATTCCATAACAAAGAAGACATGATAGTAGATATTCGTATAATATATTCAACTGATTATTTTACCACAAAAACGATCAAAATTTTCGTTATTTTTTAAAAAGAGGACAAAAAAGGACTTCTTATCCAAAAAATGTTTTGGTTTTATTACCTCTAACCTCACTTTCCTTACACGTGAACCGCGAACTGTCAAAGGAGCCTGCAACCAATAAAACTTGATGAACTAAAGTTTTATGATTGGCTGTGAAGGTTCTTATTCTTAGCTGGCGCCCTCTACCTTGTGCAAAAATTGAAATACATGGAGTTCGGTCTCGTCAATGCCAACATTGCCAACATGCAGAAATTCTGAAATTTTCAAGAAAATCGTATAGACATGGAAACCACTGTCTGATAAGGATGCACACATTATTTTGCATAAGTCAGACAGAGAGGTGAAGTGTTTGTATTTTTTTGAAGTTGCCATATGTACAAAAAATGTGTCTTGGCTATTTTTGAATTAAGCTGTTTCAATTAAGATATTGACTCTTGTAGCAACATAAAATATTTTTCTTAGGATTTAACATAAAAATAAAAAAAGCCCTTATGACTTTTGACATTTCTGGCAAGAGTGTCGAGCGTCGAGCTGCATCCAATTTGACATATAAAATAACGGTGTAACGGTGGTAGCAGTGATGAGATTGGAAAGTGCAATGGTGGAGTAAAATTTTTGCCATTGTTTTCAATGTATTAGTTTAATTATTATTTTTGGAAACTAATTTATGATAGCTGAGAAAAAATAGTAAATTATTTAACAGCCCATTGTAGTAGTAATAACAGTACTTCTGAGAATTTGTTGTGCCAAAATGGATTTGTCAATTGATAATCCAAATTCGCAAGACTTTTTAAAACAAAAAAGAGGTCGACGAAATTCAAACTCTTCGTATTCCTCATATTTATCTGATGGAGAAGTTGATACCATAGATATGAATAGCATACATTTTGAAGATGATGAATCCTGGTAAGTAATATTTTAGCAAATGTAGCTTCACAGATGTGTAGTAATATACATTTTATTCCATAGGCTTTACTCTTCTAATAGTGGAAACCCTGTTTTGGATTTAGATAAATGGTTACATAAAGATTTGGATACCAATTATACTCCTCTTACGAATATTACATTACATATTGATTCACAAAAGAATGTTGACTCTAGGACATTTACACGTCCCAAAAAACGATTTACCCGTCCTTCTATAGAACGGTATAATGAAGAGATGTATGGAAGTAGCAGTGAAACAATTACATTACAAACGAATTCTAGAAGTTTTATAATAGAAGAAAATCCGGAGCCTATGACTACTGAAATGCCTGTAAATTTTGATCTATCTCTACCTTCCAGTAGCTATTATTTTGAAAAAATTATAGCGGATTCTGGAGATGTTGATTCATTTCAAAACATGTCCCCGCCAAGCCTTGTTAACTCCATGTGCTCATCTACATTTGCCAACCTTATGGAAAGTAGTTTTATCAAAAATGATCCTATTTTAAGAGAAATTAGAGATACTGACTATTCTGAAACTGTATTATTGCAAGATTCTGAAGCTCCAATGTTCCAATCTATAACTGAAAGTTGTAGTAGTATAAGTTCCGATACCCCTGAAAACTTCCTGAAAAAAGTTTCTTTTAATGGAACATTTAAAAGAAATACTAGAATAGATGGGGATAGACTGAAACAAACTGATTTGACTTTTAATAAACCTGTGGAATTAGGTAAATAAATGAAATTATTGTTAAAATATGTTATATTTATTGTGTTTTAGAAAGAGAAACTACAATTAAAAACATTTCTGAAAACCCTACAGCTTGCTGTGATGAAACTTGGACAAATCCAAATGGTACATATCTTAGAACTCCTAAACACAATGGCACATTTAAAAAGTCTGATATAAAAAAGAATCATAATATTCTTAATGCAACTTATGAGACAGCATTTCAACAAAAAACAAATGCCAATACAACACATGTGCTTATAAAAGACTGTAATGGTGTAGAAGACATGAAGAAGGAACTATCTAACCCTGTTGATATGGACAAGGATTTAAATAGGTAGGAAAAATTTATTTTCTTGTTTAAAATGTATTGAGCCTGAAAAATAGTCCTTTATAAACTTTTTCCTGGTCAAAATTTTGTTTTTGAACTTCTTTTCCTATTTATAATCCAAGTTATTTATGTCACTTGTGTGTTTTAGATTTAGTTATTGTCTTGAAAATGAACACATACAATTAGATGAAGCCGATGATGATTTAAACAGATTATCAAACAATTTAAAAACTTCTGCTCTAAGCGGTTCCGCAGGCTCTGCTGACAGTCTAGACAGATTAAGCAGCATGTCAAGCAGTAGTAGAGGTTCAAATAAAATGCTCAATATGGCTGATGTAGACGCAATTGTAGAAATGCAGGAAAGAAGTAAGTACTACACATACTACATATTTTTATATTCTTTTTCTATACATTTAGCTATAGTATTCATCTGTATATTATAAGTACCTTCGTATATACTTGCGATCTTCGTATCTCTGTACATTTTTTCTTGTATACAAGCCTTCGTAAATCCAACTCCTCCCATCCAATCAATACACTTGATACAAGTTTGCTGCGCAACTTCCGACGCATAATACTTAGCCATTGAAGCTTGCTTCAAAAATTCCGCTTGGATCTCCACAAGCCTAGCTGCGTTGTATGTTAAAAGTCTCGCGCATTCAATTTGAGTCGCTATTTGGGCTATTTGATATTGCAAGCCTTGGAAATTGAATATTGGTTGCTTAAACTGAGTTCTTTCTAATGTATAAGGGATGGTAGCGTCTAGGCAACCTTGAGCTAAGCCTACTTGTTGTGCTGCTATCCCTATTCGGCCTTCGTTTAAAGATCCAGCTACTATTTTATAACCTTGACCAACTTCTCCTATTATTGCCGATTGTGGGACTCGGACATTGTCAAAATTAACTGGATGAGTACCTGTAGAAGGAAAGTTGATAGAATTTACAAATTAGAAAGTATGTCTTTACATACCAGATGCACAAATTCCTAATTTATTTTCTGGCTTTCCAACGGTCAATCCAGGACTATCCTTTTCGACAACAAAGCAAGTAATTCCTTTATAACCTTTAGATGGATCTGCATTTGCCATAACTACAAATAATCCTGCTATACCAGCGCTAGATATCCACAACTTAGTCCCGTTTAAAATATAATCAGTACCATCCTTTTTGGCAGTTGTTTTCATTGCAAAAGCGTCTGAACCTGATGTAGCTTCTGATAACGCAAAAGCGCCGATAGTGTTAGTCGCTAGACGTGGAAGGTACCTTCGTTTTTGCTCTTCTGTGCCTAATTTGCTTAATATGGTGTTTACCAAAGTTATGTGTATGTCGACTGGTACAGATACTGCGGGATCTACTTTTGCGATTTCTTCTATTGCTACTATACTTCCCATCATATCGAATCCCGTTCCACCTAAAAGTATTTATTTTTTTGAAACCCAAATGCTTTAAAAATCATCACAAGCACCATGAAAATGAAGGGGAAAAACATTGAACTGCAGCCCTGGTTCTACATAATTTTCTAAATAGCTGTTACCTACCATATTTTTCATGGATACCTAAACCAAACAATCCATTTGCAAAACAAGCGTCTAAAACTGATTTTTTAATATTACCATCCTCTTCCATTTCTCTAACGTACGGTTTTATGCTAGTTTTGGCAAATTTCGCAATGTTTTCCTTTAAGCTAAGCTCATCTTCCGTTAGTTGTGTTAAAGGTAAGTGTTTTCCGTATTTGTCGTGGTTCTTCCTTTTTTGGTAGTACCCAAAATTTTTCTTTCGAAAAAATCTGGTACTTCTGTATATTGGATGCATATTGAAAGTCTTCTGAAAGAAATTTAAATAATGTAAAACTTGTTAATTAATATGAATATTTATTTATAAATTATAAAAATATAACAATGATTGTTGTTTTAACCTTTGATAAGATACCAGATTGTCTGTGCTACGGGGGTTTATTAAAATTAAATTTATGGTTAAATATAATGGAAATGATAATAGGTAATTCTAAAAGGAAAAATAACTTTTTTAAATCCTTAAGAAACAATTCAAAAACAGCAAAAAAGTTTGTAAATATAAGACGATGATCGAATGTCAATAAACGTCAAACAAAACTGAAAAATGTTACCAACTGATTTCACAATGTCTTGAAGTTCTGCCAACCCGTAGACTGTAAATTGTCCTTTCCATTGAGTACAATATGGCCAATATGGTACAATATTTTGTAAAATAGAATACCTCCTGTATTTGTTGAACTAATTAATTTTATCAATTATAGTAAAAAGCAATGAATTATTCTCGATTTAAAAAATTAGCAAGAATGATGGAATTTTTAAAAAAAAGGCACGACCGTAAATAAATAAATTACCCATACATTTTTAATGAGGTAAATTATTACGTGCGTGGACGGTTGTTTGTTAATTATTTTCGAATATACACGGTGATGAATCTGCATAAAAGTACCGGGTAAATGGAATTTTTAAAACAGGTTCACTAAAACTAATTTTCAAGTGAATGCTCGTAGTACCTAGATAAATTTTAATAAGTACTAACTAGGTGACATTGCTGTCTGCCAAAATTAGTAATTGTTGACAGTAGTTTGTATAGGTATTTTCCTTGTAATTTAAAACCATTTTTATAAATTATTTAGCAGTTTTTTACGCTATTTTGAAAAAGGTAAGTGTATAAAATGTAATTTATACCTTTGGAATTCTGGGTCTGTCTATAAAACCATTCCTTTTTGTCTAACGTTCAATGAAATTGTGTAACTTACATTTTACTTTATCTCATTGTATATTTATGCATTTCACTCGTAATTAATACTATTGCTGCACGTCAGTTCAAATTCTGATTGAAATTGTATTTTTTATAGTTTCCTTATATGTAGCGCAGTTGCCAAGTTTTAAATATTTCTTTATATTTTCCAACATTTGAATTATTGCGCAACCTTTTTTTTGCGGTGAGACTTGAAAGATATCTTGTTGCATTTCCTTCTGCTCAGTTCCTTAGCTTTAAAGATTAGTAGTACAGTCGACTCTCGATTGAAATCAATATTTATTGGTCTCCTAAGGGCCAGTTTCATAATGCTTTTAAAGGAACCTTTAAGTGTAAAAGGTCGTTTGTAGTGTAGTGATCTGTTTCATAACCAAAAATTCACTATTAAAGCTTCGTTTAAGTTAAATGTCAAATTTTTACAATTTTTGAAGCTTAAAAGGACTTTTAAGAGACAGATGTCAACTCAGATTTTAAGAGTATTTTTTATAGTTTGGTTATTGCTAGTTCTAAACACGTCAAAGCATTAAAAATGAATCGCTGGTCAAGATGAAGTTCTTTTTCCTCGAGTTCTTCATAAGATGAAGACATTGTTGTAAGACGATCTAAAGTATATAAACAAAGAAATAATTACTTGGAAGATTACGAAGACTTAGATTTTTTTGATAGATTTAGGTTAATAAAAAAAACCTTTTCTGAATTATTAAATGTAATAGAAGACAGAATCAGAGACTACCATCAATTTACCTACTTGAAGAAATATTTACTAACTAATTAGAGATAAAAAATTAAAATAATCAATGGGAACTCAAATCCTTTTCCGCTTTCATAATTTCTAAATCTAATAATCTCATCTTTTTTTTTTGTGTTCTTCTTCATCACTCATTTATGTTTATTACTTACCATTATAAATGTGAACAATGAAAAGACGGAAAGTGTTGTAGTCAATTCAAACCACCAAATAACAAAAAAGTAAACACAAATTCTGTAAAAAATCCGTCAAATTAGGGAGGAACCTGACGAGCAGTGCAGCCAACACAGTATATTTAAGCTTTAATGGGGATTTTATCATGAGGACGCGTCCATACTATTATGAAACTGACCCTAGTTTTAAGAGAACCTTTAAGCTAAAGGACCCTTTAATTAAATGCCCATTTATGCAATGATTATGAAACTGGCCCTAAGTATTTTCACATCTTAAAACTTCCTTTTTATCACTGTGAAATGTATCTGTCATATTCATATTTTTATAATAACAATAGATAACCATTTTATGAAAAGTAAATGGCATGAAATCTAATATAATGTCGTTAAATGTTAACTCGCATAATAAACGAGGTTATGAAAAAGGTAGAGTTTGCTATACAATATGTCCCCCTAAGTTGGAATCATATGGAAAACTTTTTTATTATTAATTTTAGGATAAAAAGTTATTCTTCATAAAAAGTTCTGCATTATCTAAAACAGTCATCAAATATCAAATTTTTTTAGTCGTACACGATGTTCGTCCAAGAGTTTCACTCAAGAGTAAAGATTAAAGTACTACGATACAAATATGTAATAATTACATTCATTTAAATTGAAACTTCAGTTATTTTATTTTTTACCAATGTTTCTATTTTGAATAAACATTTATCTCTTGTGATTACGAAACACATGATAATCTTATAGAATACCTTGTTTTTTTTAAATAATTTTGCATTTAAAACGCGGAATAAGTGCATATTCATTTATTTTGCAAATGATAAAATACATTCAAACACTAAGTTATAAAATTAACATCATATTAAGGGGCATCTACCAAATTCGACTTTGCACAATTATGCTTTGTATATTTTTTTGTTTCCCTACGTCCTCACGTTTAAGTTCACATAACGAAAATTTTATTAGAAATATGAAAGCTCCGCAACATGTAGGTAGCCAAGCGGTCCAAGCGGATTTTGGTTCAGGTACTACTCTATAAGCTTCGTCAGTATTGAACTGGGAGACCGGCGAGCGTTGAACGGCACGCGACTACCGAAGCAGAGAGACAATGTCAGTCATAGAAGGATAGAAAAGCGAGCGATGGATTTTTATCCGATATTTTAGTGGTAGCAACCGAATTTCAATAAGGAATTGTACGGTCATAAGTAATTTGAGGATTCTGAGATTTTTATATAGTATTCATAAAGCTTCAAATTAGACTTCTTATCAATTAGTTTTTCCATTTAATCCATATTTAATTCTTTACAAGGGCTCAAACTTTGCTTAATATGTGTAATTACCTCATGATTCGTATTTTTTTTCAACAAAATTTGGTTAGCATTTCATTTTTTTTTTGTAATTTTTTTTTAGATATTGTCAAATTTAAGGGTACTTTACTCTTGAGTAAAACTCATATTTATTGACAAACCTCTTATACGACTGAAAAATTTGATATTTGATGACTGTATTGATGTTTTAGATAATACAGAACTTATTTTTCCTAAAATTAATAATAAAAAAGTTTTCCATATGATTCCAACTTAGGGGGACATTGTATAATGGTCTGTATCAAAATTAATTTAAAATTATAATTCTGATACTATTCTCATATACCATTGAATATTAATATGTTCTCGAAATGTACCTATTTGAACTATTTTTAGCATTAACCATACAAAGATTTTTTTAAAACCCACCTCAAGGAGAAAAAAAACGATTATCTATATACATTTATTCGACCTGGCAACAATGCGAAAACTCAACAGGTCAAAGATATCGTATTGTGTTCGCAAATGATATGCGGATTGAATTTGTTATTTAAATCATTATAGCTCATCAATTATGAAAATTATGTGATAGTGCCGTCCCAAAAAACACCTTTACAAAAATGTTGAGCATTTTTCAAGCCGAAAACTTTTTTTTTGTCGAAATATTTCGCGATATCTCCTTATTGCTCTAAATTATCGACTCAATATCCACTGACTTATGTAAAATTTTCCCCTGATTCGATTGGTGAACGTTCTATCTTCTCAATTAGTCGAGTTATGAGTAATTTTTGTTTCATGAGAGATTGAATCAACTCATCCCGTCAGACACCAATCTCATGGTGAGATTCTCACTAGTCTCTTAAGAATTCGGGCTCAGTAAACTAACTAGAATATGACATAAGGACCCACAGCAATATGGCCGACTTGTCAGTGACTGACGTCATTCCGGGAAGGTCTATATTTATATTTCTTCTTAAACTGTCAATTTTTATCGCTTACAAAATTGAATTTTTCAAACTTGTATTTTCAGGCTTACAACAAGTAATGTCAACCCCGAAAATATCGACAGCTCCCAAAAGATTATGGGAAAACAATTTCATATCTCCGATAACCGCCGCAGATACAATCTCCGATTCCGACCAATCATCTAACGACGACTACAAAAGCGTCAGATCGACCATATCATCCAAAGGATCTCTGGATCGATACGTCATCAAACAACAACCGAAAAGTTTGGGTTACTCAGCCGCACCGCTAGACACAAAATTGAAAATTAATCAAAAACCTTCCTATGGCACAACAGCTCCCAAACCAATGCCCGTAGTTAGACCCAACGCTAAAATTAACTCGTATTCTAACCTCAAAACTATGAATTCTAACATACCAGGTAGTTATTCCAATATTTACAAAACGAGTACAGCCAAATCGCAGCCGGTTTGCAACGCAGGGACGAACTTGAAAACTATGGGTACAAAATTGAAAGGTTCCTATACGAGTCTACGGCCTATGAGCTCGAATTTACCCGTAGCGCCGCCTTTGATTAGTTCCGGAACAACTGCGACGTTAACCAAAGGTAGTCTTCCGCTAAATATTGTCGAAGTAAGTAAATTTTTTTTTCCTGCAATAATTTATCGGCCAAAATTGTAAATTTATTTTTAATAATGTCTTTGTTAGGTACAGCCGATGCCGAGAGAGAAGATTACCCTGGTAGGTGATAACACATTCGTAAAACCCCATCCGGTAAAAGCTAGCGGTTTACCTCGACCCACGGGTATCCCAAGGCCCGCTTCTAAAATTGCCGCAACCCGTAGTAGTAACGTAAGGTAATGTTGAAACAACTAACTTCGATTTTGTACTGGTCTAAACGAGATCCCGAAATTTTAGAATGTAAAATTTGTCGTTTTTGTGATAAAATTGGATAGAGAGAAAACAAATTGGCATAACAATTTTTTGTGAAGAAAAAATTTCAAAATTTTTAAACCAAAAGTAGATTAAAAGTACTGATTTTTTTTAAATTTGTTGATTTTGCTTTTCCGCTCGCGCTCCTTCCCTGTATTTTAAAATAAACAGGAAGCAAAGCTAAATTTTTTGTTGCTTCCACTAAAAAATTTTTGTGTCAAGTACCTGTGTTATATGATAAATATTGTTTTCTAATTTCATCCAGAGTTGTTAATGGAAAATGGATTTAAAGTTATGTTAGTTTGTTTTCCTTTTGTAAATTTCATGACCGAAAATTCAAAATTTCTAAAAAGTATTTCTTAATATTAAACGCTCAAACAAACATTTCCTACTAATGACTGTTATTATTAAATAATATGAATATTTTTGTTAAATTTGTTTGCTTAAAATAGTAAAACAGTAAATATTCCTAAATAATATCATTTCTTTCAAGTACAGTGCTCTTACAATTTCATTCTTGCATAGTCCGGAAAAAAAAACAAGTTTTCCATATTTAAATCCAAATCTAAACGGGAGATGGCGCCAATTGTTAATGACACTTACAGTAACTACTACAAACAGTGGCGAGAAGCGGCGATCATCTCCGCCCGTCCGCCATTAAGAGACAAACTTTTTGACGGCTCTATATTATTTAACTCAGAAAATTCAAATGTTTCGTTCAAAATCGATTATTTTTGAAGTATTTCAAGGAAATATATTATGATTTTGGTACGAGTATTTTATGAGAAACTAAACCTAGAAATTAGGTGTATATGTACTATGTTTTTTATTTATTTTTAGTTTGATAGAGATAAATTAGGGTCGCAAATAAACTTTAAAGCTGCATTAAACATTTTCAGCAGCTTTTAGGAATTGTGATAATGATTTTTCTAATAGCTGTTTATTTTAGTAAACAAATACAGTTTAGTGCAATTCAACCTAAATAACATAACCAAGGTAATGTGAGAAATGTTACAGATAAATTATAACTAAATACTTAAATACAAGGTTTATTTATATTAATTTATACTAAATTCAGATACACATAATACCTAACTACTAAAAGTTGACAACATATACACCTACTAACTGAAATAAAATATACAATGCAATAGGTAGGTACATACTTTACTATAGCGTATAACCACTAACCAGCAACCAATCTACTTGCAAACTTATCAATGTATTGTCCTTTCTTTTGTTTGAATATATTTTTAATCTAAACACAACA
>CAJUYI010007730.1:0-11776 GCA_910591695.1 Galerucella pusilla
AAGTGTTGGAATTTCCTTTCGTAAGTAAAATCCATGGACTTTACGCAGTAGTCTTTGTTTATACATTTTTCCACGTATGTTGCCTTTCCATCATTCTGTTTGCAGAACTAAACACAAAACACTAAGTACGTAAATGTTTATTTTAGTTCTAAAGGAAAATTCGCTCACTCAATAAGACAACTGGTATATTTCTTTACATATCCCTACGACGGACAACCTGTTTATGCATATCGCGCGTAGGAGACTTACGGTGCTCTATACACAGTAGCATCCGATATTATATAATATAATATTTCGAAAATAAGTGAAAAAGTGGAAATTCGTAAACCTGTATGCAAGAAACAGGAAACAACAACCATCATTATGTTTTCCGGGTATATTTGTTATTTCACATTTTGGTAACCTCTGATTAGTGACCTTTGAACCGGCTCTTGACTATAGTAGACAAAATCCAATGGAATAAGCACACTAAAGTTTAATTTTTTATGCCATATTTTTTTCATAGCTTCAGATAAGTTTGCCAAACTATTTATGAAGCTTTATAATCCTTCTATAGTATGGTAAATTAAACCCATTTGAAAATTTATACACAAAGTGTTACCAAAATCAAGTGGAACAATGTTTTTTTTTAAATAAATATTAATTAATATTTATTACCCAACGAAGTTACACATTTTACATTGAATTTTGTAATATTTGTGGGAAGTAACTGTTACAGAAACATTATATAAATATTCTATCTTGGAACAATTATGAGAAAAGCATTGAACTCGATGAATTTCTTAGGTAGAAAAAGCGAGCAGGTAAAATAATAGAAAAAATATTAAAAAATTATGTATTATGATATTTTTCTGTCGATTATAGCGATCCAGAGATTTATAAATTTAACGTAAAATTCATCAGGAAATGAAAAAAAAAAGAATTTTAGGTTTAGTTTTTCAAATAACTTTCCTGGAATAAAAATAAAACTTTACCAAATTCTTTGGTACTCTGTATATGTAGTTCTAGAGATATGAGGCTACTTCAAATTCATTACAAACAAACAATAGACTTGTATTGATACAAAACAAGAATTTATTCATTCAGGACGGCGTAAAGTACATAAATTGGAAAAAATTTCACTTAAGAATTAAATTAGAAAACGGCTGTATTGATCATTGAACATGTTATGTCAGTAGGTCACTTAGTCATTCTTTGTATATCCGGATATTTATGGAGCCCAATAAAATAACAAACAGAGTAGGTAGACTTGAAAAAGGTCTCAAAACAAGAACAAAATAATATATTTCTTCCTTATTATTTTATTGCATAAACTGTAGAATAATACCAAAGATGTTTTATTCATAATAGCATGAAGCATTATTAAAGATGGCAGATACTTCCTTCCGGTATTTTTATTTAATTTTTCGTAGTATTAATCTTTAAATTACATACGAAGAAGGAGGTTAATATTTTTCAAGTTCAAGAAAATTTGTTTCGTTTGCCGAGGTCGTATATATATTAAAGTGCACGATATCTGACCTCGTTGACAAAAACCTTTCGACTAAAATGGACTGTAAATATATCGACCACACCTTCAGGAGAAATCTCGTTTTAGAACTTTGTGGAAAATTAAATAATGTTATTAATGTTTTTTTGGATTAAATTTGAAAACATTTTTTGCCAAGCTGTACATATTTTTGAAATTTTCATATTAATAGTCTTAGAGTTGGTATTTTCGAAATTACTGATCCTAGAATTGAAAAAAGTGCATAGAGTATTGGAATGCAATAAACCTTTAACAACCAGATGTTTATTGGATAATACAGAGTTGTATAAGTACTTAAAATTAACGAAAAATTGGGTTGGGCACAATTTTTAAGTTTTTAAAATTATGTGCTATATAATAAAATAGTTTTTCCAAAGTTGACAATTCTTGCTTCTTCTAGACAACTGAGAAGTTGAATTTCTCTTTTAGTGGTTGATAATTTTTCTCTTTTATTAACCTAGGTCAATAATGGACAAATTCAAATATTCGGCGGGTGTAATTTGGGCGCCAACCATCCTTCTTTACCTGTCTGACCAAGAGGGGTAGATAATCCGACATGTATTTTGGGCGCTAGGAAGTGCAGGTAGGTCGAGTCATAAAATAACTCTTATCTTAATAATTTAACCACCAATATTTGGAAAAACCCAATAGTTTTCTATTTCTTAATTTCTGATATTTTTATACATAGTTACACTTTGATCAACCGGGTTTGGGCCTGGGTTTTCTTGTTTTTTTTTAGTTTTCTATTTCTTATTTTCCGATATTTTTATACATAGTTAAACTTTGATCAACCGGGTTTGGGCCTGGGTTTTCTTGTTTTTTTTAGTTTTCTATTTCTTATTTTCCGATATTTTTATACATAGTTAAACTTTGATCAACCGGGTTTGGGCATGGGTTTTCTTGTTTTTTTTTTTTAGTTTGAAGTTTAGAGGGAGGGTTGTTATCGTGTTTATTATCTTTTTCTTTTCTTTCTCTTATCCTTATGCCTTCTCAGGCGTCGGATTGGAGTTCTTCCTGAACCCATGTTTTCCATTCTTTTTTTTCCCTGGCTAATGCCTCCATCTCTCCTAATGACTTTCCTTTGTTCTTTCCAATTTATTCAATCTGGTCTATCCATTTTTTCCTGGGTCTTCCTCTTTGTCTTTTCCTTGATATTCCCATCTCCATTACTTTTCTTGCTATTCTATCTTACTTCATTCTTATTAGGTGGCCAAACCAGTTCAATTGTTTCTTTTTAATATTTGATATTATTGGGTATTGATTAGTTATGCTTCTGATTTCTTCGTTCCTTACTTTGTCCCATTTCGTTTTACCTGCTATTCTCCTTGAATATTTCATTTCCATTGCATTTATTTTTGTTTCATGCTTTTACTGCAGTATCCAGTTATCACTGGCATAAGTTAAAGTTGGTACTATAATTTTGTTGTATATTTACATCTTTGTATTCATATCAATGTATTTATGGATTAGTAATGTTTAATTTTAGGAAAAATATAATCTTGTTGATTTATTTGTTCATAATAATAACAAACAACAGTGGGCTTGAGCTATCACCTTGTCTTATACCTTTTTTCATTGAAAACTCTTCCGATCTTCGACCTCCTATCTGCACTCTTAATTTGACAGTCTCGTATGTGCTTTTAATTATATTAATTAGAGCTTTAGGTACTTCTAAGTCTTCCAATACCTCCCAAATTTTTTCTCTTTCTCTCTCTATCAAAAGCTGCCTTTAAGTCTATAAATGCTGAATACATTTCTTCTCCCGTTTCAATTGTATTATCAATTAGTCTTCTTGAAATGTATATATTATCATTTACTTGCCTTCCTGGTCTAAAAGTGTTTATTATTAATAAGGCTGTAAGTTGTAAGGATTATTCCATTCCAATACTCTATGTACTCTTCGAAACAACGGACATATTTCAAAAAACCTTTTCAAGTTCAACTCGCACCTGTTCCAATTTTTTGATAAACACAATACCATATTTCCGGTGTATAAAAATAAATACACTTCGCTTTAATTTAAAATGTTCGCGTCTACAACATTACGGTGCAATTCGATCCGTTATCGTTCGAGTAGAACGGAAACTCCTTAAAATAATCTATAAATCCAACACCATAATCAAAAATTGTATGACGAAATTATAAAATGACTGTTTAAGAGTCCCGTTAGGAACAGAAATTCCACCTTTGAACTCTACAGTTTTAAAATGTTATTAATTGAAATTAAGTAGGTAATGATGTCATGCCAGGATAATTAAAAACAATACTTAGTTTTTTATTTTATTTTGGAACAAAAAACCGTAATTAAATTTTAAAACAAAAGATTTCAGATGGAACTTAAAAGGACCTTATGAGATAAGATGTTGTTACAAAAAAGATTTACAGTAAATTTGTAAGTAAAAAAGTAAAAAGTGTCTACTCCAATTACCATAATTTGTTCAATAATGATACTAAAAGCACAAATTCATGTTCTTGGTGTTTGTTGTTTGTAGGACAATCTACAGTTAACCATTCAACTCTGTCGTCTTTTAGATACACCATAACTTCATTACCATTGAATCATTCGGTCTAATTATAATTAAATTCACTGTACAGTGTTATTTCTTACAACTTTTTTATTTTGTAATAAAAAAAGTGACTGGTAGAAACTATAGAGATAAAATTTTCCTGGAGAATATCTTCCTTTTTGATCCTTTAATTTGAAGTTTATTATTTGCAAAACTTGTAAGAATCACTTGATTTAGGTCAAAGCGATACAAGAAGGTTGTTAAACTTAAATTTTATCCGCCAGCAAGATGTCTTTGGAATGTGTAAGTGTTTCTGATGAATTCACATACCTTTCTTCGGCAATAGTGGTTAAACATTCAAATTAGGAGAAATTTCAAATAAATTTTGCGTGCGATAAGTTCCAAATGACTCATTTGTCTCTGTGGTTCAGATTTTTTTGTTTTAGAAGGTTTTTATTACCATTACTTTGATTGTTTATACAATGAAAACCTTTATGGTTTTGGAATTGTTGAATTTTCTTCTAGTAGATTGGCTATGTCAAAATTTCAGTTGAATATTTGCAATTTTGTAGTTTGTAGGATTTTTTAAAATCGAATGTGTCCAAAAATTCACTTTTTTCGTTAAAATTTTCCCCTGAATCGTTTGGCACCAATAGAAGAGTTCAGTCTAAGGTCAGTGTGGCCACAAAAAGTGTTTTTTTCTGTAAAGAATGACAGTCAAGGTCTATCATTCAATACATAAGATGTTTGCATGTTTTTTACCATTGGGAATATCTATACTGAATCTTGAAATTTAAAATGACTTTTTAGCTGAATACTCAACATTTCATTTCTGTTATCTGTCACTAGTTATGTCAGATGTCAGTGGAAAAAGAAGTTGGAAGAATAGAGATACAACTAACTAGAAATGCTACAAAAATCTAATCGGAAATGGACGTACACAATTAAACGAATATCAACAAAAATAAATATAACTGACATTTGACATAAATAGTGACAGAATAACAGAAATGAAATGGTGACTCGCCAAAAGTTCCTAGAATTATTGGCCACCGATATGTTGAGTATTCAGCTGAAAAGTCATTTTAAATTTCAAGATATATGCTTCGGGGTGTATTCATTATTTCAATAAAGCAATATATATGTTCGCAATGATAGAAAACATGCGAAAATCTTGTTTTGATTGGTAGACCCGTTTTTTGTTGGCCACACTGACCTTAGTCTGAATTCCTTTATTATAGCTCTGTAACTTCCAGTTTTTTGAGTTATTCTTGGGTATACAAGTTGGTAATTTGAAGATTTCCACTTCCTTAACTTTGTTGAACTTTTCCTTTGGTATATTGGTCTTTTTAAAGTACCTACTTTGTCCATTGTATACAATTTTTTGGCTTCTAAGATTCCTTAAAGTCTATAAATTCAATAGAAATTTATAAACCTCCTTTTCTATTAATTCTTAATCACGATTCAGCAATTTTATCGACTATTATTATTTCATCACTCACTTAAATAGAACTGACCAACAAACCAAGCTGAACCTCTCCAAAAATTTCCTATTTATTCCTATTGTTTGGAGAAATTCTGGTTATTCAACAAATATAACAATCTCAACCAATAATATCTTTATATAATCCAGATAACAACAGGTGTTAGCTTTAAAATGTTTTTTTATCCCATTTTTCAAAATACTTTTAAATGTTTTCCCAGATTTAATAGTGAAGGCATAATCTATCTACAGAATACAAGGAAACACTTCTATTGATATTTTGGACCTACCTGTCACGTTTTCAGTATGCATTTTAAAAAATTTACCATCTTTAGTACTCTAGACTTTGATTAAATTTATCTCTTATGTGCAAATTTGTTGCAGTACCACATGAATAAATGTTTTGTACGCATGTAAATGTTCACCCTATATATAAAAAAAACTTTTACTAATTATAACAGACTTTGACCTTCAAACTTGCTTACGAACCGTAAGGGCATTACTTACGATGCCAACAGTTTTATTACCTTGATTTAAATATAAAAAATGAACTTAACAAACCTGTGGTTATTATCCCAAAAAATTGAAAAAATCACACATGTAAAAACGACAATAAACGTTCAAATTCCTGTTTGAAAAATATTGAGAGAACTGACAACACCACGGCGCACTCACGAGTTAACCTCACCTTCTAACCAAAGACTGAAAGTTCGTTCTATACCTCAAGACAGGTAAGAGCAGGAAACAAGTTTCGTCTATCCGTTCATTTTACAGAGCCGTACTTTTAACTACGTCGTACCGTGGAATATTTGAATATTGAATGGCTGTTTTTTTTTATTTCCAATTTGATAAGATAGATGAGAAGCAATCTCCACCAAAGTTTTAACAAAAATGATTCGTTTTATTAAATATAGAAGCTTATTTTATGAACAAAATATTGAAAGATGAAATATTGAGTAGTACCATCCTGCGTACCACTATGGAACTCTGCAGATATGATTACTTAGTGACTGAAACGTAAGACGAGAACAAGGGATTTTCAACCTTATTTTGCAGGCAATAACAACCAATATTTTAATATAAACTCACGTTGAACAGTCATCTTTACTTGTGTTCAGTTAACTGTACAGTTTTTCTTGATGTATTGAAAGTATGCATAGCTTATTATAAACTGACCAACATAAATTGCTAGTTGGTATGTTTGGGTGCGATATTATCACAGGTATATTTTTTGAAAAGATGACTGAATTTTAATTTTTTATCGGTGTTTTTAACTTCAACGGCAGATCAGATGTATAACCTTGACATTTACTGAAGTTATAGGTCATCGGTTTTAAGTTAACGACTTCTCAGATTGATCGTTCGTGAAGTTGAGGATAAAGTATGGAAAAGGTGCTGAGTAATGGCAGTAACTTGTTTTTTTTTTGACAAAAAGGTCCCTTAAAAACCTTTTTTTATATACTGGTTGTTCAAGAAATTCTTTTTTTCAAGAATTAATCAAAAGTAATGAATAATATTGACATATCTTTGCTGTGTCGTATGAATTTGTCTGGAGACTCCTATAGTAGATCAAGACAGAAACCTGGTACTGTCAAAAAATACGTTTTACATGTATACTTAAAATCATCTCTAGACCTTTCAAAAAAAATGTTTCCTCTTGCTCTGCAAACCAGACCTCCACAGCTTCTATTACCTCCTCGTTGGAAGAAAATTTATGATTTTTTAAACTTTTTTCTCAGTTGAGGAAAGAGATGATAGTTGGACGGAATCAAATCTGGTGAATAAGGGGGATGTTCTAGTAATATTCAATCCCTAAATCACGAATTTTTTGCATGGCAACATGAGATTTGTGCGCAGGGGCGTTGTCCTGCAAAAACAAAACACCTTATTTGGATAGCTTTCCGCGTCTTTTCTCTTTAACTTTTTCCGTAGAGTAGTCAGTAATGTCGAATAGTAATCTCCGGTTATTTTGCTACCCTTATCCAAAAAATCAATCCCAAAAAACTGAAGCAAGAACTTTTCCAGCAAATTTTTGGACACGAAACTTCTTAGGTCTTGTAGCGGACGAAGGACATTGATCACCAAGGATGATATTCAATTTTTCGATTTTCACAATTTCGGCGGACATCTCTTTCTTTTAATTTATTGCGTAACTCTGCTTTACTTTTTTGACGTCCAACTTCACACTGAGACACTTCTGATGAGTTATTGTTCGTTGCTATGGTAACGCAATATTTTGTTTATGCATGGAACTGGTCTATAGGCTAACTATAGATATCAATACATCCTCGTTCATACAAATTTTTTTTCTATATGAGATAATCGTGAAGTAAAAAATATGTAGGTAGATTCAAAACCTGTTAATGGGCAGGTACCTAAAAATTTATAACAATCACGGTTTTGGTTCCCATATTAGCTCATTGTGCGATAAATTAGATGTACCACCTCAATACTAATCTCGAGAACAATACAAAAAAGTTACAGCATACTAAGTCGCAGAAAATGAGAATAAATAAGATTTCAAAGAAATTTGTTACGGAATTAGGTAACAAGAAGGAATGGTATCCAAATACCATTGCCAGACTTGGAAAGAATGCCATTCAATGGTACACAGACGGCTTAAAAAGCAATAGAAGGAACTGGGATAGAAGTGTTCGGATCAGGAACCAAATACTCTGAAAGCTTGGGAAAAACTCCAAGTATCTTTCAAGC
The DNA here is from genome assembly GCA_910591695.1 of Galerucella pusilla. NCBI lineage: Eukaryota > Metazoa > Arthropoda > Insecta > Coleoptera > Chrysomelidae > Galerucella > Galerucella pusilla. The sequence continues at coordinate 8,231 of CAJUYI010007730.1, forward strand.
GGAAATCCACGCCATAAGAAAGTGCGCCCAGTTCAATATTGATTAGGGATATTGATGACAAATGATTATCATAATGTCGGATAGTCAAGCAGCTATTAAAGCACTGAGCTCTTGTGTAATCAGTTCCAAAATGGTGTGGGAATGCCTAGACAAACTCAATGAACTAGGCGAGAACAATATAGTCACTTTATTATGGATATATTAATAGAAAATAATAGAATAGACAATAGAAAATACACTAGAGGAGTCACAGAGTGGATTTAGAAGTGGAAGAAGTACCCAAGACCACAAATTTACTATCAAACAGTTGACAGAAAAAGCGGTACAGGAAAAAAAGAAATTATTCGTGGATCTAGAAAAAGCCTTTGATAGAGTACCTAGAGAAAAAATGTGGAAAATATTAGCAGAAAGGGGATTGACTACAAAAATAATAAGAATAATACAGAACATCTATGAGAAAAATGAGAACGCAGTCATAAGAAATAACAATATGTCAGAAAATTTCACTACAAATATGGGACTAAGACAGGGAGGGAGCCTAAGCCCTTTGTTATTTATTATCTACATGGATGTGATCATAAAGAAATGCACAAAACTAAGTAAAAAAGTATGTGTGGGACATTTCAATTGTGAAGGGTATAATACATCAGTGAAGGAGCATTTGCAGACGATGTCATATTAATAGCAAAAAATGAAAGAGAGCTACAAGAGAACATAAATGTGTGGAATGCAGCAATGATGGACATGGGAATGAAAATAAACAAAAACAAGACAAAAGTTATGGTCATTGGAGACGACAATGAGGAAATAAATGTAAGAATAGATACAGACAAAATAGAGCAAGTTGAACATTTTCAGTACCTTGGAACAATAGTGGACGAAAACGGAACACAGGAAGCAGATATTAATAATAGAATAGTTAAAACTAACAAACTATACTATGCCATGAATACAAAATTTATCAACAAAAAAGAAATATCTAAAGAAACGTAATTAAAAGTATGGTTTTAAATGAAACTAACTGTGAGGGTTTATACAGTTAACTCAAGTATTCAAAACAATATATCGACCAATACTTACACATGGATAAGGAGGCAGACCAAGAAAAACTTGGGATAAGGTAATAGCTGGATTACTGGATAAAAGAGGAAGAAGCTGGATAGAAGCGAAGGACTTAGCTCAAAATAGGAAAGAGTGGAAAAAATTCGTGACGAAAGAATAGCTGCAACACACCCTACACCACTAAGTGGTAGAAGGGCTTTAAGATTACATATATATATAAAATATATTATCGATTCCAGGACGAGCAAAAGGGGGGCCTGAACCCTTTTGCGGAATCAGCCCCAATGTAATATTGGAAGAAATAGGTAGAGCCGAGAAAAAGAGGAGATCTGACCATTGGAAAGATCTAGTAGGGCTTATACAATCAAAGACTCTTCTGGGTGACTACAACCTGTTGAGATCAAATGAATGCATAAGTCAAAGTAAAACTGCGCTAAGAGTTTTAACAGGGATCCTAACGAGACAGTGTCACCTGATTGGGCACCTGAAAAAGATCAAAATAGTGGAGGAAGAAGAATGCAGATTTTGTGGCATGAAAGAAGAAACCTCAATCCACATACTTTCCAACAGCACAGCACTTCAGAATCCTAGAGCACAGCTCCTGGGAGATTACTGGATAGAAGAGCAACATGTACCTAAGATGAAGCATGCAGACATCCTTAAATTTCTCCGGGAAATGGGACCAAAGAAGTGGAAGTAAGAGGGCATAGATCTTCTAGCAGTCACGTAGCTATAGCTTTTACATGGAGAGGGTTTTGGTTTTTTTTATCTGATAGGTTTAGAAGGGAAAAGCTTTATTGAAGGCGCCGCCTTAGGCAACAAAATCGAGTGCCACGACCTAAAGCAATTTTTCAAGTTCAAGAAATAATGTTAAGTTTTTTTTTAATCATCTGTTTGACTTAGCTACATCTAAAAGTATTTTTAAACATCGTTTTTCTTTTTGCCTCCATCTGCTGAAATGGTCCTGCTCATTGAGAGCAGTTCTTTTGCTACTTTTTCTGATGGTTCTTATAAATTTCTTCCCATGTGTTTGCCTGGGCGTATTCTTCCAGAGTTTTACGGATTGTCATTTTACCCATCCTTTTAACCATGACCTAGTGGAGCATCTGGGGATGCCCACAGATGGTTGACAATCCTGCTCTTGCAAGTTCGTCAGCTTTTTCATTGCCGGCGATTCCTTTGTGACCTGGGACCCACTCCAGTGTTACACTGCTCCGAGTCGCCAGTCTTCTAAGTTCTTCGCCGCTTTCCCATACCAGCCGAGATGTTACCTGTATATTAATTTGTGAGCACCTATTTTAAAAAGTGATAGTTGATTGAAAATTGGAGCAACACAATCGTTGAGGAATCTATTTCTATTGCCACATCCCAATGAATACTCATATTGCGGCAGTATGCTTATAAAAAATTATTGTACCTTTATTGTATTTTCTATGGGGAGGGTTTGAACCCCCCAACCCTCCCCCCTTATATACGTCCCCGTCTTTTAGGTCTCAATGAGTGTCACCCCGAAATACATACTTACATACAAATACGAACAAGGAGGATTCATAATTTTTCATTATGTCCAGATACCTAACATTCTTTTTCCATTAATCATTGCATATTCTGTATACATTTCAAGTTCGCCATATTTATGTGGTACTACCGTATTTCATATCGTCACCGAAGAATAATAATTAGCACCTCTATTTAAATTCATATTTTAGTCAACTTTCGAACGAGAATTGAATTAAATTAAATTGTGACTGAACGTTCATCGACCCAAGCAAAAACCGTTTAAAATAGTGCCAGTCTAGGTGGGTATTAAATAGTTTGTGTTGCATATCTACTAGTTAGACAACGCTTTTTATCGAGAAATTTTATTTATTGATATTACAAACAAGCTAAAAACAATTTATAACAATCGTCGTCAGGAATGAACTGAACGTACGGTTCATTTCCGGTTCTGAGTCCTATTCGAAATTTTCTATTTAGATTCCTTCGCAACCAAATAATTTGAAAATCGTCTATTTTCGCTCTTAAAGTTTTGATGTTGGTAACATTTTTTGGAGGTAATAACTGGTCGGAAGTTCCACCAGAATATCCTAAATCTTGACACATATTTTGCATTTCTTCTGTCGTATAGTTATTGTTGAAACATCCAGAGTGCCAAATACCACCAGTTCTTGTAATTAACTCTCCAGCGTTCGTCCTGAAAATTAAATTTATTATAATAATAATTACAAATAAGGCTAACAACTTACGTTTCATTTCGCTCGGTGACAATATTGAAACAAGATTTTTCGTCATCTCCTTTTGGACAGTCTTCAGTTCCATCACAGACCATATCGTTAGGAATGCAAAGAGTGGAACTAAAAGTATTAAAAACGTAAGAGCTTGCGCATACAGACGGCAGTCAGGAGCTTTAAGTTCGGTGTTCAGAGGTCTTTGTAATTGTAGAGGAGCGGATCACCCCCAAAAAGTCGTTTAGAAAATGAAAAA
>CAJUYI010007731.1:0-11776 GCA_910591695.1 Galerucella pusilla
GTGCTCCCGGCATCTGAACGGCTCCCAAAATGGAAAAAAAAAACAGTAAGATACGGGTACTGGAAAAAATGATTATCGCGATTCGAAAATTGTGAGAATCGATACACGAACCATCTAAAACCAAAGGCGTTCAATCAAATGAGTTAAAATCTATGAATTTTGAAAGCCTTTTATATTGAGTATAACATCCATCCATGCAACAGATTCGTGGCATTTTAATGCAAAACCAAACACAAAACACTACGTAAATGTTTATTTTATTTCTAAAGGAAAATATATCTCTTTACATATCCCTACGACGGAGAATCTGTTTATGCATATCGCGCGTAGGGGACTTTCGGTGCTCTATATACAGTAGCATCCGATATTCGAGCGAGATAGTCTTGTTAATGTTCGTTGCTATGGATTGATTGAGCCTTCCTACATTCAAAACATTTTGTTTTTGGACATTTCCATGAGTGATGTGAATCTCTGAGACAGCTTAGACACAATTTAAGTTGCTTAGCTGCATTTATTCGATCATTAGTTGATAGATTTAAAAATAATTCATATTTAAAAATGCTGTGAGACTGTTGGTTACAAAAATAACACTTAAAATTACTCTCTGATTTTTTGTAATCAGTAGATTGGTAACTATTACTATATCCATGTTTATGTAATTTTTTAAGTGGTTGCTTATATTTACTTGCCTCGGCGCTATTATACGAGACTTCCAATTTTTCCAATATCTCACACTTATTTTTCAAAAAATTATTTAAATCACTTATTGCTGGTAATTCATTTGCATATTCATACGTTTCCCAATCACGTCGTGTAGTAGGGTCGAATTTACTAGACATTATATATATATATATATAATCAGACGATCCCAAGCATCTGTGTTTTCACCTAAAGAATTAAGAGAACGTAAATGCTTTGTAACACAATTATACAAATTGCGCAGGATGCTCAAATATTGCACGTATATGATTATAAATCATTTTGTTTTCGAATCTTTCTGTCAAAAACTGCCATGCAATCCTATAATTCGCATCGAAAACTTTTATCGACTTGATTATGTCATGAACCTCTTTACATAACGAGGACCTTAAATAATAAAATTTCTGAATATCATTCAATGCAGAATTACCATCCACTAAGGCTATAAATGAATCCTTAAATTCCAACTATCAAAGGTTGGCAATTTAATAGATGGTAACTTTACTAATGACTGTACTGAGTTTAAATCAGCTACACCGGTTTTTGAACTGACCACGGAACCATTACTACTGTCATTCGAACTTTCTTTATTATATTCACTTATTAAGTTATTCACATTGCTAATCAATTTATAATATTTTGTTTCAAATTCATTTCTCTCAGCTTCGTCGGGCCGAGATTCTGACTCACTTTCTCTAATACTCAATTGTTCTATTTGAAATTGAAGTTCTTCAAACTCGTTACAAATTGGCTGTACGTATTCTAACCGAACTTGCAATTCATTAATAATTTTATTTGATGTTTCTCGATTAATTGACTCAGAATAATTTTTAAATCGAGTTGAAGATTTTGAACTTAATAAGAATGAAAGTTATTTTTATACAGAATAGTTTGTATAAACTGTCTAGAAATACCGTGATTTCTTGCCAATATACTTGTAGATGTTTTAGGGTTTTCTTGAACATCTAAAGTTTTACCTTAATTAGTTGCACTTTTCGGTCTACCAGACCTAGGAATATCTTATACACTACCAGTTTCATTGAATTTATTTACTAATCTCGTCACTGTAGATCTATTTATTGGAGGGCATTCAGGATTTAAATCTTTAAAAAGATGAGTTACTTCGTCATGGGTACGTTTGCGATCACCATATCCAACTAGCATTAATATTTGGATGCGTTTTTTTTCTGATAAATGTGCCATTATTCTTAATTTACTTTCACATTTCGTGCTAATTTGAAATTAGTATCAGTTTTGAGAATTTGTACATAAATAATGAACTAATGATGTGGTTGGCGTTTTTAATGGCAACTATTGTTTTTTGTTTTATTTTAAAAGCCTACAAGTCCAAATAATTAGTAGGTACGGTACAATTTAATTTAAAAAAATGAGAACGATATTTTATAGGACGTTTTGTAGTAAAGTGATACATTGGGATTATTTTTGGAAAGAGAAAAAATAAGCTTTTTTGTGATGGGTCACACGACCTAGGTTGTCATTTTAAAAAATTCAAGATGGCGGCTGTACGCTAAACGCTGACGTCAAAAACATTTGAAATTTGCTCTAAAATATGCAGAATAGAGTTTTATTCATCGTCCTGGAATTTTATAACTCTCCCTTCATCCGTTTCAAAGATAATCCCTTTGTGCGAGACTTCTCAGCAACGCTGTATGGGTGTCCCACGACGTTTTGACAGTCCAATTTCTCGAAATCTATTCATATGACATGTATGAAACTTGGCAGATATAAACTAATATAAACTAATGCTTATATTCATTATAAAATGACTTACGTTTTTCCTGTTATTTCGGGTCAAGTGACCCCAACATAATTTTTTTGAATTGGACAACCGGTATAATATTACAATTTTGGATATATTATTCAAAAACAAATTCAACGATATCAAACTTGTCATTATTGTATTGTGTAGTAATGATAATAGGGGCAATTAAATGAACATCTGTATAAATTATTTTATTAAAAAACGTAACATAGGGAATTAAAAAGTACAAGTAATCGAAGAAATTGTTTAAATTGATGACCATGTACATTGACACAATGTTCAGACCTTGTTAAAAGATTTCTTGTAAGAGATGCTGTAATAATTGCGGGTGTTACGGTCCGACATGCCTGTCTTATTTTATCCTTTAAATCATCTAAATCAATCGGGGGTGTGACATAAACTAGACCTTTTAAGTAACCCCAGAGAAAGGAATCTAAGGGTATAATATCAGGAGAACGGGTGGCCACAGAATCGCACCATTTCGACCAATCCAATTTCCAGGAAATGTGTTATTAAGATATTCTCTAACTGGCCCAAAAATGTGAGCAGATGCTCAATCTTGCTGCCACCACATTGTTTGCCTTTCATGTAAGGAAATATCTTCAAGTAATTCTGGAAGAAAATCTAAGTATCTTTGCCCCGTTAATGTTCCTTCATAAAAATAGGGACCAATCAACCGACCGTTAAATAAACCGCACCCCTTACACCAATAATGACAATTATGGCGATTAACAATACCATTGTTATGAAATCTACTTTCATCACTCCATAATATTTTTTCTAAAAAAGAAGGGTCATCATTAATGTGTCCTAACATTTCAGCAATAAAATTCATTCTCCTCTCCGGATCTGCAGGAACTATTAAGCCTTGTGTCAAATGTATTTTATAAGGATGGTATTTGTGATTTTTTAATACTCTTTGTATTGAACTTCTACTTATTTGTAATTCTTGTTCAGGAAATCGTATTGAGGTGTGTGGATTTACCTGAAAATAAGCCATTTATCACAAAGTCATCTGTCAGCTGTTTGATTTTTACCGCTTGGAAAAGAACCAGTTCTTAGCTTCCGTTCGACATAGACAAAAGTATTTTCGCTTGGAGTTATTCTATGAGGAAAACCATTTCTGTACAAACCTTGAGCATGAGTTTTGTTTTTTCCACATTCTCCATAAATAAGTGGCATGTCAACTTATTCATCGTAAGTAAAAATTGAAGGCATTATTCACTTATTATTACAGTATCTTCACAAGAATATGACTAATAATGACAGTTTTTGAATAAAATTCATCTAACAATAATGAACATGACAACCTATGTTGTTGATACTATTGTTCCACAGCCACCTAAATTTTTAAGTGCAAAATATTGCTTCAATTAATTTAATAAAAATAAATAGCTCCTATTATCATTACTGCACAATACAGTGATGACAAGTGTGGTATCGTTCAATTTGTTTTTGAATGATATATCCAAAATTGTAATGTTATACCGGTTATTCCATTAAAAAAAATTATGTTGGGGTCACGTGAGCCGAAATGACAGGAAAAACGGAAGTCATTTTATGATTAATATAGGCATCAGTTTCGACTGTTTATATCTGCCAAATTTCATACTTATTATATAAGCAGTTTTCGAGAAATTGGACTGTCAAAACGTCGTGGGACACCCTGTACATACGAAGTGCACGATGACCCGCAATATATCGACATCAGATAACCTTCAATAGTTTATAGACAACCCATGTACTTTATGGACCTTGGAAGAACCAAACCAAGGTGGAACACTTAGGACATTATCACTAAAACGACAAATACAATTTACAATATTCATATTCACTTATGGAAAATTGATACATTTAACAAGCTGTTGACATAGCAAACATAAACAATAAAATGACAGTGTTTAGTGTATATTCTATGAAAATGACAGTGTCGGCATAGGATTATACGATAATAATCCCACCCCTATGGGTGGGATATTCTGTAACCAAACTACCTATGTCATAAAATTCAAAGTATCCAAACTTACGAAAGACGGAGAATAATGTGAAAGTTATATTCGCATTTTTAAATACAATTCACTTGTTATGTAGAGAATGAAATCAGTGATACTTGATTCTAAAACAATAAACAGTTTTATTTAATAAAAGCTAAAAATATAAAATACTATATATTGTGCAATGGGCATTTGAGAATAGGTACTTTCAGACAAAATATGAAAATTACTAGATTATTTTCTTGAAAGCGGTTGAATGTGACTATTTTTTCTACTCCCTCACTTTAATTAATAATGCACATATTTTTATAAACTACGAGTGAATGACAGTGAACTATCCAATTTTATAAATTTGAACTATTGAATATAAACATATCTCTTGATAATGATTATTTTTTAAGTACAGTTCAGCTCTTGAATATCCATCTCATGATAAAATCGAAATGAGAAGGTGGAAAAATTCATCATTCCAAACTAGGTGCGTTGTCTGGTAATGGGCCTTTTCAGTAATTTTTTTATTGGTTTAAATTAAAGTATTTTGTGAAAAAATGTTCCCCTATTTTTTATTTTTTTTAGCTTGATTTCTATTCTACAAAATTATCAAAAGTGTGGAGGCAAGCGCGCGGTTTGAACGTGACGTCACTTCTTCCTCTTCTGTAACGTCAGAGAGCCTACGAACTTGAAAACGTCAGACCGTCATTTCCGTAGGATTTGTAAAGTTTGCCTCCCTGGTTTTTGATTTTGACATCTTATGTTACCTAGAAATTGATATTGATATTCTCTTCCATTTTGGATTATTTGTTTTTGTTTCGCTTTTTTGTTTCCAAAATGTTCGAAGAGTGATTTGTGTCGTACTTGCAAAAATAACAATATAAATTGCCCAAACAAAGCAAAGAAGAACAATATTCGAAAACTAAATCAAAATAACTATGGCCATGATATTTATAAGACAAAACAAGGCACGTTTTTTTACATAATACAATCACCATTAGTTAAATGTTAGGCTGAATTTAGACGGACCACAGCGACGCGTCACGACAACTTCATAAATGTGGTTGTTAGTAGTTGGAGGTCGTGGGGTTAAACTCAGACGGACCACTGCGACAGATAACGACAACAGAAACACAAAGGCTAAACTCAGACGAACCACAGCGACCGATGACGACCTCCGACCACTAACAACCTTATTTATAAAGTTGTCGTGACGCGTCGCTGTGGTCCGTCTGAGATAAGCCTAAAAGTCATCAGTGGCACATTAAAAAAATCATCTGACCACTGACAATCTATTTCTAAGTTGATTGTCGTTATTAGCAAAAATTTACGAAATGAATGAAGATACTTTGAAAAGTGTTGTAGTTATTTCAGCCTCTAGATCTTGGAGTAGCAGTTCATCTGATAGTTCCATTCGAAATTTTTTCAATTTTTGACGCTGTTAATAGCGCCGTCAATACCTTCGTGCATTTCTTTTACCGCTTAAAGAGATCGATAGTTTTTTTGAGGTTAAGCTGTCATTTTGTAAACTTCCAAATTTAACCACCACCTCGTTGCAATGGTGGATTGGTTTGCAATTTTGGTTGATGTAACAGTAATATATGAACGCGTCATTTCTTCAATCTACAATTCACCAATGGATATAAAAACGCAGTAGGTCGATTGGTGGATCTACTGGTGAATAAAAAAATGTGCCCACACTATACACCAGCCCGTGCCAACCACAAAAACCAAATTGTCTGCTGGGGTTATTTTTCGTTGGATGTTTTGGCCTCAACTGTAGCCGTAGCAGCAAATGGCCAGCCATTCTGTCAAATACTGCCAACATACTCCAGACCTTATGACGTCAATTTCCCAAGGTCAAACGAGTGTTCAAATTACCCTAATATTTGTTCAACTTTTTATTAAGCTTTGTGACATTTATATTCGAAACAAAGCTGCACAAAGTGAAATATTATCAGTAATCTTTCAAATAAACATAGTCCCATTTATGGCAAAATTTAAATTCAAAAATTAAAAATGTAACCAACCATATTCAATTGGTGCCTTTGAAAAAAATCATGGCATTCCGGCCATTTTCTATTGTGCTTTATCTTAAATTCTCATTGATTTCATAAACTATGTTCTTCATTAATTTAAACCAACATGATTAAAAAAATATATGCCAGCTTTTAATTAGCATCTACGGTTTCTTATTCCTACAGAAAATGAATGGCAAAACTTAATCAAGAGAAATTCGAAAAACCTCATTTAAAGCTGGCATATAATATGTTATTGGTTAGCCTAATGGAACCGCAAGGATCCGCAGTCAATATCACAACCTCACACACACCATGTTATTTTACTATTCACGCAAAAATAAATGTTTAGTGTGAATTTTTGATAATTCAAGTTCCAATCTGTCCCATTCTTCAATTGTGATAAATTATTAAATTATATAGGTACTCACTGCGATCTAGTTAGGCACACTCAGACTTAGTTACGTGATTGCCCCTGATAAGCCGTTTAACGTTAACTGATTTACAAGAGGGAAGTAAAAATGTAATCTAATCGGATTTTCCTGTATGTATTTCAAACGTTATAAATATTAATTTCAGCATGTGATATCTAAATTAATTATAATGAAGAATTAGAAAGATAAGTGGTCCTATTTCCTTCATATGAAATAATTTTTGAAGGGCCGGACACAGTGTGTGATGAGATACACCTAATGGCATTAATATTCGATAAACTTCAAAATATTTGGTACTGTAACCAGAGATGATAGTTTCTCCAAAAACATAGCATTTAAAAAAATATGTAAAACATGAAAGTCTGATAGCTTAGTTCTACCGTGAAATTAGTGAGATTGATTGTGAGAATGTTCTCCAGCATTGGTTAATACCTACACGTCTGTGTTTCAAGCAGAGACGATAGCGGCTATAGCATGTATTGATGAAAACATCAGGAGATAATATACCGGATAAAAAATTGAAATATTCACTGACAGCCATGTCTTAAAGCAATTAGTAATCCAACAACTGGGTCTAGACCTTAGGTCTAGACTGGTAAAAAACTGCAAAGAATCCCTTAACATGTTGGCAAAAGACAACAAAGTGTCTCTAATGTAGATACTAGCACATGAGGGGATTACAAGTAATTGAATGACCGACCAGTTAGCTAAAGGGGGTTTCAAATGAGACTTTATAGGTTCTGAACCATCTTGTATAAACACAAAAAATTACATAAGAGGAAAAATGGAGAACCAGCTCGTTCAGGAACATCAACTTATATGGAGTCTGACACAAGGACACCGCCATACAAAGAGTTTACTGAATGAGGTAGACAAAAACCTCATCCAAGCCGTTGAAACTGGGTGAGAGACATTTGAATACAGTTAGCGACTTGGTGACTGGAGACTGCACCCAGAGCAAGTAACTGCACAAAATGTGCCAAGTTAGTAGATCAATGTGCAGAAAATGTGAACTATACGATTAAACACCTACCAATATACTCTACTTATGTGAGAACTCACAAGGACGGAAGCACTTTGGAGAGAAAATAATACAACCACAACAACTACTGAAAATCCCTCGTCAAACTTGTTCCTATATGTATAGGAGACATGGAATGGAACCATATTATATGTGTTATGGTAGAAAGATTCAATTCAAGTGCCTGGGCTGTTGAGCACAAATATTAAATTAATAAGTGAGCCCTTCTTCTTTCCATTCCATTCCTTTTACCATTCTTAGCCGATGTGATCAATTTTTGTTTGAATAATTTAGTATTCTCTGCATCTTGGAAAAAAGCTGGAGTTATCCCCTCACCCAAATTTTCGAGTCCGTCATTTCTCAATGATTCAAGACCTATCACTATCATTCTCACTAAAATTCCTATTTAAAAAGTAATACAATTACGGATGGAAAAGCTAATTCCAGATAATTAGTCTGTTTTCAAGAAAGAGCACAGCTGTTTTACAGCGTACTATCAATAATTGATGACTGATCTGTTTATTAGCAGTGAGAGGTATTGACTTATTTATACATCAGAAATAATTTCCATAGGTTAGGTTAGGTTGGTAGTAAGTGGGTCTATAAGGCACAGCACTGCGACTGGCAAGAGTCTATTGTAGCTCTCACCATTTTTAATATAAGTATAAATGATATTCACTTGATTATCATACCAACTTTCAAAGAATCTATAACTGCGACTACCTTAAAATTATCACTAGATAGTAGAAGATTCGAACTTCAAGTATAATATTAACTTTCCAATGTATGTTAACGTGGAATCTTTTACTATCAAAGTTTAAAACAATTGTATGATGGCATTCCAATTAGTAATATCTCCTGAACATTCTGGAATGTTCAATTGAGGTTTGTTTACATAATATCTTTATGTAACCGAATTTTGAGAATTTGAGTTACAACTCGAATTATTTTCGGCAGAAAGTGAATCAATCTTCTTTTGCAATAAGAATAACATTAAACAATATTTTTCCTTTGACCTTCATCTTAACATTCTATCTGATCTTGTATTGAATTGTAACTATCGAATGCTTTGGTTTGAAGATTTATTCTGGTCGAAAAAAATATTATTTTGTTTTTTATCACAGAATTTATCTCAAACCAATTCTCGAGAGGTATTGACTCATTTATACCTCAGAAATAATTTCCTTAGGTCGTGAAATTAAATCCAATGTAATTTTCGTAGACAACTGTTTCATAAACTTTTCTTTGAAGGACCAGTGGGTTTCAATCCACATATAATTATTACAGTAAGTTATCGAGATGAAAACTCTTCTAAATTGACAAATATTATACAGATGAATGAATGTTTATTGATACAAGTAACATACAGTAAATACAACACAATATAATACAATAAACATTAAAGAACCCACAGAAGATGTTGAGAGCCTCAACAACTTGTACGTGGTATCACAAAATTACATATCTACAATAAAAAATAAATTTAATACAATACGCACATTATTCTATCACCTAAGGTGTGTTTAAATATAAGAACAATTAAAATACAATTGAAATATCGAAAAGTTAAAACTTTGATATGTTGAAAGATACCAGAAAACAATGAAAATAAAATAAAGGTAAATTTGTATTGAAGAAAAAAGACAGTATAATTCAATTATAATTCACCAAAACTTATTACAGCAATCCAACCAAAAGATGTGTGCTTTTGTGCAGTTTTGTTTGTGATTATTATCATTACCATTATTGGATCTCAATCAACTCACGAGTCTCTTTCCTAGATTTACTTTTGATATGCGTTATAAGCCTCTTTTTAAATTTTCTTATAGTATTCTCAATTTTTACATCTTCTGGTAGGCTGTTATAAAACTTTATTCCCAGGTATGAACAACTCCTTTGTCCGATATTTTTCTTCATAGCAGGTGCAACATATTTTTGCCTATTTCTTGTTTCATAGGTATGGATGTTTTTTTGTAGTTTGTATTTGTTCGAGTATTGCCATATGTTGACCTGCATATAAAATAACTGTCGAATGTCAAGTAACTTTGTTTCGGAAAACAGTAGATCCGTGGGATATCTACGATGTTTGTTCAAGAGGATTCTTAAAAATTTATTTTGGGACACTTGTAACATATTACAATATGTTTTTGAAACACCACCCCAACCCATGATACCATATCTCAAATGTGATTCAACAAGACTCTGATACACTATGATTTTTTCTCTTGGATTCAGATATTCCACTATTTTTTTATATCTATCCAGTATGCATCTTAGTTTTTTTATCAGATAGTCCACATGGATATTCCATTTTAAACAACAATCCAACATAATTCCTAAATATTTTATTTCATTTGTGGGCCTTATAGCGAATGAATTCTGAATGATTATATCATAGTCCGGAACTGAAGCTTCAAAACTACTGAATGGTAAGTAAAATGTCTTTTTAAAATTGATTGATAAAAGTCTATTATCTAGCCAGGATTTTATTTTTGTGAAATCATTTTCAATTTTCAGTTTCAGGTTATACCAATTTGTGTCTTTGTATATTACCACCGTATCATCGGCAAAGCTGATTATTTGGCCATCCTTCTCCAGTAAAAATAGATTATTTAAATAAATAGTAAATAGCAAGGGACCCAACACAGTTCCCTGAGGAACCCCGCATGTTATTTTTTGTGTTTTGCTTAATTTATTATCTATTTTAACTTGTTGTTTTCGATTTTCTAAATAACTTTTGAATAAGGAATGTGCTGCGCCTCTTATTCCCATATCTTCTAGTATTTCTAGGAGAATTGAATGGTCAACAGTGTCAAACGCCTTTGCCAAGTCCAAAAAGATACCTATTACTGGTTCTCCTTTATCTAGGCTATCATAAATAGTGTTTGTCAATGAGTGTATCGCATCTTGAGTAGATTTATGTTCCCGAAATCCGAATTGAGAGTTGGAGAGTAATTAATTTTTTTCAAGGAATGTATTGACTCTGACTTTTATGACTTTTTCTAGAACTTTAGCTAGACTTGATATCAAGGATATCGGTCTGTAATTAGTTACATTATATTTATCTCCTGTTTTGAAGATCGGTGTTACAATACTACTTTTGAAGGCGGTTGGAAAATGACCTGTTTCTAGTACACTATTTATGATCACTGTCGGAGGGTAACTTATATAATGAACTATTTTTTTTAATGTTTCTGAAGTTATCTCATCAAATCCGGGGGCTTTATTAGATTTCAATTCTTGACTTATAATGTTTTTGATTTCTGTTTCAGTTGTTGGATACAAAAATATAGATTGACAACTTACTGTTCGCTGTTCTACATAGTTATGTGGTTTTTTTATCCTGTCGGCTAGGTCTTTACCTACACGAATGAAATAGTTATTGAATATATTCGCGATTTGTTCTCCATCACTGATTAATTCATTACCGTCTTTCACGTTATGTATTTTGTCTTCTTCATTTCTACCAACAACCTCATTTACTAACTTCCATAGTTTTTTAGACGAATCTCTTTCTTTCTGAACTTTTCTATTAAAATAATTTCGCTGAGCATTCTTAATCAATCTATCCGTTTCTCTTTCACAATTTAAATATTCAGTTCTTAATATTTCATTATGAGGGTTTCTTTTGGATTCAACATACAAATTATTTTTTTTATTTACCTGTTTAACCAGTGAAGGAGTGATCCATTTTTTCCTTTTTTTCTCGTTATGTTTTATTCTTATATATATTGTGGATTTTGTTATTACATTCTGTATCATAGTAATTAATTTATTAGTTTTAGATTCAAAATAGAATAGTAACATTTTTTTTGACAATAAAAACGTATGTTCCT
>CAJUYI010007732.1:0-11775 GCA_910591695.1 Galerucella pusilla
ATCAAAGTAATAGCTGCCCATAGACGAAACGATCTGGTCGGCCGACGGTGTCGACCGACCAGATCTGATATACCAAGACCGCCGACTTGGTCTGTGAGCGATCTGATTTGTCGTGTCTACACACGACCATACTTAGTCCGCGAATTGTCAAAGGATCGGATCCTGCACATACGCTGTCTTCAAATTAGTTGGTAGATATTTGAAAATTCGACATACTGGGTCGTGCGACTCCGTATTTTAAGCTGGTCTAAAATACCTCGTCAGTCGGTGTAATCTTTTTTGTACAAAATGGACAAAAAAATTGCTCTCATGGGTTTAGGGATTTTAAAAATCTGTCAAAAGGATAATAGAAGAAAGAAAAGAACAAAATGGGTCAAGAAATGGCTTTCAGAACGAGGAAAATATGGTCATATGCCTTTAGTACGGGAATTGAGACAAACCGAACAAGATGATTCAAGGAATTACTTAAGAATGACAGGTCCAATTTTTGATAAGTAATCAGGATCTTTAATTTTCCACAAACATGGCCTTTCCCTATATAATTCTATAAACTCTGCTACTATTTCTTTTGTCCACTCCATTGCACCCCAAAATTCAAACCAACAGACGAGCTCAACGACCGGATCCTTTCGTTAGTTGCAAGTACAAAATTTGACTTGTAACGACTTGATCCTTCACCGATGACGTATTTCACCGACCAGATCCGTCGTTCAGCACTAACGTGCGTTCCCAATATGCCAAAGTAAACAGACACTGTCTGTCACATACCATGTCGCGCAAAATATCGCTTCGTGTATGGGAGCCTAATGACATTAGTTACCTTTATTCTTCTTCCTAAATATGTGCATCTCTGATATTTCCTCAAATTCCTACCTTTATAATTGGACGTGGAAACTGAACATAATTAGACTTTACAAACTTTTGTTGCTATGGGAAATACTGATTATTTTATCTATAACGATTCTACTTTCAACAGAATAATTTTTATAAATCTTTGACGTGAATTACCATGAAAACAGTACTTCTATGATCTTAATTCAAGGTATAGTAATGGAGCATCATCAAAAACCTGATTTATAAATAAAATATAATTATGGCCCACCACGGCCGAAATTTCTGTCACCAGCAATAAATCATGTTTCAAGTAGAATATTTTCTATAGTTTTCTTACACAATTCGAGTTTATATTCGACTGATCATCCTGTACGGGATTCAATTATAAAAAACAGTATCTCGGGGATAAGCTTACAATCTTACAATTTGCCGAGTGTAATAAAATCATAAGTTTTCAATTTTACTTGGTAAAATAGGTACCGTACGCTATTTGTACGTTTGTGACAGATATGCGCCATGTTTCCTCGCCTCTTACCGATGCCCCGTAGCTTCAGATAAACTTGCCAAACTATAACTGGTGCATATTATGGAATACATAATTTCAATACTTCAATAGATTCTAGTTTTTTAAAGCAAATATACTTTCATGCAGTAAAAAGTGACATTTTTAAAAGTAACTATTGTATAGTTCTTGTATGCTTTTTATGCATTTTTACGCTTTATGCTTTACATGGCCCAACGAACTTGAAACTGCACGTTTCAAATACATTGAACAATTATATTTTATATTATACACTTAGGTTGGAACAAAATTCAA
Organism: Galerucella pusilla; assembly: GCA_910591695.1. Classification (NCBI taxonomy): domain Eukaryota; kingdom Metazoa; phylum Arthropoda; class Insecta; order Coleoptera; family Chrysomelidae; genus Galerucella; species Galerucella pusilla. The sequence goes on from CAJUYI010007732.1 coordinate 1,652, forward strand.
AAATTGTGAATTTTAGAAACATTATTGTAATTTTGGCCGGCTCATAACTGGTGGATTGTACAAAAAAATCCCTACAAACGGAATTATAAAAAGGCACGAAAGGCACTCAATAAACCCATTCTGTACGCGTATCGCGAAAAAATTTTTTATCTAGCACTACACTCTGGGTATAATAAAATATTAAAAGCCACTCTACTATATACCGTGTTGTGTTTTTCTGAAGTTCGTGAATAACATAACCTGAAAAAAAATTGTTGTGTTAATGTAATATCTGTTGAATTTGATACTTTTTGTCGAGTAGAAATTGAAAAAGAGTTTCTTCATATGGGGTTCACTAGACCAAAGAAGGACGCCTAGATTGAAATGTCGAAAGAATTTATATTAGGTGGGACAAAAATATTGTGATATATAAACACAAATTTTTAAAGTAGAATTTATCAGTTTTATATTGTTTGAAACAGTCAATATGAATTCGGTGAGTAGAATGAAATTTTTGTTTACAGAGTGTCCATTAACTCTCTTGTCAAAGATACTAAATTTCATATCATTTCCATCTAACCTTATCAATCTTTATTCAAAACCTCCTTTCAAGGTAACGCCCTTTGAAGATGACGCTGTTAATATTTACCTTATCCCTCCTAATTACAAACCAAAACTGTTCATAATATCGTGCAGATATCCCTACCCTGTTTAATTTAAAAGTGTAATTCAATGTCTGTCGGGGCACATAGCCCGAGGAGTAGTTGTTGCTTCTTATGTCCGTATGTATCTATTTTTTGGGGGGGTGACATCTACTGAGACCTAAAAGATCTATTGTGTCCCCTTACTTCTACTCAGTTTCTGAGGAGAGTCTCAGAAACTAGTAGTTCCTTTAGTCCTATTTCCCGGAGGAATGGAGGCTTCAACTTCGGTAAATGTTCCTCTTCTATCCAGTAATCTCCCAGGTGCTGTGCTCTAGGATTCTGAAGTGCTGTGCAGCTGGAAAGTATGTGGATGGAGGTTTCTTCTTCCATTCCACGAAATCTGCATTCTTCTTCCTCCACTATTTTGAGCTTTTTCAGGTGCCCATTCAGGCGACAATGTCTCGTTAAGATCCCTGTTGAAACTCTTAGTGCAGTTTTACTTTGTCTTATGCATTCATTTGATCTCAACAGATTGTAGTCACCTAGAAGAGTATGTGATTGTATAAGCCCTACTAGATCTCTCCAATGGTCAGATCTTCTCTTTTTCTCGGCTTCACTTATTTCTTCCAATATTACATTGGGGCTGATTCCGCAAAAGGGTTCAGGCTTCCAGGAAGGTATTTCAGTCCCCCTCTTTGCTAGATCATCTGCTATTTCATTCCCTTCTATTCCAGTGTGTCCTGGAATCCATAAGGTGACTATATTGTTCTCACCTAGTTCATTGAGTTAGCCTAGGCATTCTCACACCATTTTGGAACTGATTACACAAGAGCTCAGTGCTTTAATGGCTGCTTGACTATCGGACATTATGATAATCGGATAGTCAAGCAGCCATTAAAGATGCTTCTTATAGTGAGTCTCTGTTTCTTTGCAAAATAATTTTCAAAAAGCTTTGTAAGGTGTTATTAATAGTATCTTTTCGCCTGCTGATGTTGATACTCTTCAAAGCTTCTTTTCTTCATTGCTATGGTAAAAATATTCCAAAATTATACAAAAATTGGAAGAAATAAGACACTTTTGCAAAACTTACGTGTACAGCATAAAAAAGGAACGGAATAAATTGAAATACATTCAAGATCAACATTTTCAATCAATGAATGATATAATTTTACATTTATTTTTATTTCAGATTGTTATTTTCACTTTCGTCGCAATAATAATTGCAGTCGCTACAGGTCATGGACACGTAAGTACAAATTTTTAAACATTCAACTTCTTAGCTGGAATTATATATGATAATATAGATTTTATTTTAAATTGGATAACCTTTTTGGAACCCCGGAGTTGAATCTCATCAAATATTTTCATTCACAGGATAACGCTCATTATAAATTTGAGTATGGAGTCCATGATCCCCACACCCACGATCACAAATCCCAACACGAACACCGAGATGGTCACCACGCAACTGGAGGTTACACCCTAAAGGAAGCTGATGGTACCCACAGAATTGTCAAATACAAATCTGGACCACATACTGGTTTCGAAGCTGTAGTAGAAAGAGTAGGACATGCTCAACATCCAGCTCACTACGGTCATGGTCATGGAGGACATGGTGGTCATGGTGGAGCTACCAGTTACGTTGGAGTTACACACTGGGCCAACCAAGGAAGTGAAGGTGGACATGGACATGGATATTAACAAACTAATTCAATTTTTATTGGTTGTTACTGTAATTTGTTATTTTTGATACTTTGTTAAAGTTGAAGAGTTCAATAAACTTTGTTTACGAGGCATTTTTGTTAATATCACCAACAACAACTGTTTCTGTAGGTTTTTGATGATTTTTGTATGGAGTATCTACCTAGATCTATCGATGGTCATGGTGGAGCTACCAGTTGCGTTGGCTTCCCACGGCCCGTAATTTTACAGGCCAGGCCGCGCCGCACGGGGGAACGCGGCGCGTAGATCGGAACGGACTTCAGGCGATACTCTTCCCTCTGCGTGTTTGTTTGTTGTTGGAAGTTACCGACTCGCCACGGATTCATCGTACCACCTCAGGCGACCGTCTTCCCACAGCGCGAGCTGGCGCAGCCCGGCCTGCAAAAACACGTGCCGTGGGAAACCACCTTTAGAAGAGCAATTCCTTCCTACTATGGTACCGTACATTCCGCAAGGTTCCTTCTTCCATTAATAATAATCTACAATCACCCTTCTCCCTGCCAAAAATCGTAATATGAACTTGTCTCAAGTGTTCATCTTTTGATCTCACATAGTAACGTGACGATATAAACTCAGTGCTCTAACTTTTAATGTCTGGTAATTTTTTATTAAGCTCAATCGCCAAATGTTTCACGATTTAAGTCAACGTTCCATTTTATATAGATGCACTTTGTTTCGTTTCTTTGCTAGTAATAAAGCAAAACTTTTATGTGTATATGATGTTTCAAAGAAATTCGTTACGGCATTAAGCAACAAGAAGAAATGAGATCCAAATACCATTACCAGACTTGGAAAAGATGCCATTCAATGGTACACAGACGGGTCAAATGCAATAGAAGGAACTGGGATATGAGATCCAGGGGTGACATTCCGTTCATAAAAACTAGCGATCGCTTTTAAGCGACGTCACCTGGATTTTACGTTTTACATTGATATTTTGACAAGGAAATATAGAAAATACGTAGGTGACACCTTATAGGTATCAGAAATTAGAACTGTTTGTCGCTCCAAAACAACCAAACATGGTGAACGGAAGTTGTATATCGACAAGATCGATTCAAGACTACTCGCTAGGTGAACAGAATGCCACCCCAGGAATCAAGCACTCTGAAAGCTTGAGAAAAACCCCAAGTATCTTTCCAGCGGAAATTTACGCTCTAAGAAAGTGTGGAAAGCTCAATGTTGACAAAGTATATAGAGGGCAAAAATGATTATCATAATGTCGGATAGTCAAGCAGCCATTAAAGCACTGAGCTCTTGTATAATCAGTTCCACAATGGTATGGCATAATCAATGAACTAGACGAGAACAATATAGTCACATTACCGTTAATTCCAGAAGGAAACTAAATAGCAGGCGGACTAGCAAAGAGAGGGACTGAAACCTTTTATGATATCAGAAAAAAATAGACAAAGCCGAAGAAAATGGAAGATCTGGCCATTGGAAAGATCTAGTAGGTCTTAAAAAATAAAAAATGGGTGACTAGAAACCGTTGAGATCAAATGAATGCATAAGTTAAAGTAAAACTATACGAGGAGTTTCAACAGGGATACTAACGGGACATTGCCACCTGAACGGGCTCCGGGAAAAGCTCAAAATAGTGACAGAAAGTAAATTCTGTGGCCAGGAAGAAGAAACCGTCAAATACTTGCGAAATGCACAGCAATTTAGAATTCTAGGACACAACAGGAGATTATTTTGGTTAGAAGAGGTACATTTGCCCAAGTTGAAGCCTGCAGATATCCTAGAATTCCACAGGAAATTAGGTCTAAATGAGCTACTTGTCACTGAGACTCTCCTCAAAAGCTAAAAGTAGAAGTAAGGGATCACGATAGATCTTTTAGGTATCAGTGAATGTCACCCCAATATAGATACAAACATGTGTATGATGCTCTTCAAGATATACCTTTGATTGTCTACCTGTCATTTCAGGTTCATTCAATAAAATTGAGCAGAGACGGTTAGAGTATAATTATGTTTCTTCAACTGATGAACCCTCCATTTTGTTGTTCAAATTGAATAACGCATAAATGAGAAATTCCAATAACCATGAAGCTATAAAACCTTTGAGTAAAAACATGCTCACAGTCCTATCATTCTATGCAACAGGAACATCTCAAAGAGTCATTGGACCGTCATTTAATATACCTATCAACGTCCCAACACTGTACCTGATAAAGTTCGTATTCATAAGCCCAAGCCGGGGCTACGACCCAGCACTGTAATGGAATGATGCGATAATTACAGTCAAGCAGTGTCGAACATGGTTAGTACTTGGATGGGTGACCATAACAGGGAAAACCATCGTATAGGGCCCGTACAGCCTGCAGCAAAACACTTCAGACTATTAGGATGCACTTTAGACTACTAGGGTGAGTAGCATATCACAGCTCGCAGGCATTATATCAATGAGCACGAGGTATAATGTAGATATGCCGTCTTTCGGAGGAGACGTAAAACCGAGGTTCCGAGTCCATGGATGTTGGGCTCGTTAAAGAATGCTACCACTGGTTGGAACACTAGTGGGTTCGTCAAAATTTCTGGTTAGGGGTAGAGTGTTCCCGGCGCCGGTGATTAGCCTCAGTCACAGAAATAGACCGACGTTGAATAAACGTACAAAAAAAAAGAAAAAAAAAACGTCCCAACACAGCATCTGTCTTTGGAACCCGGATATTTAAAGGGAGACGCTAGGAGTACGGTACGGTACTTACATTGCACAACTTATTTCCAATGTAACTTTATTAGTTTATTATGGTTATAGGGCGGAGTAGAATTCGATGAGACCTCTGGCGGAGAAAATTGTAACTAACGACAACGAGTAAAATAATTCGTTTTGCATTGTTTTTGTATTATATTCATGTCAACGTAATTACCGTGAATTCGTACTTTATTTGTTTAATTTTGTGTCAGTGATAAGTTTAAAACTGTGTTTTTCTATTTAACTCAACTCTCATCATTTCTGAGGTAATATTCTTATATAATCAGAGATATTATGGAAGAGGTTATGTTATTCTATTTTTTGTTTTCATTGCAGATCAAAGAGAAAATAAGTCGGTATTAAAGATTAAAAATATTACTCAATAGAAACCTACCTTCCCTGCAACTTTTGTAGATATGATTGTATCAAAAATAAAATAAAAACACGAAATCAGACCTAAAACTAAACAGTTAATTGAACGCTTGTTGTACTTTTCACAAATATTAACCATACCTATTACTCCAAAAATAAAAATATTAGGAGTCAAAATTTATTTTAACAACACAAAATACTAAAGCACAATCAAAGAAAAAGCAAAAGTTTTACAAAACACACACTGAAAATAACTAAAACAGCAAAATAAAACCACTTAAATATCAAAGGGCTTATACGGCAGCTGATTTGTTTTACTCGTTGTCAAGATGAAATTGACATTTCAGAGCGCCATCTATCGAATTCTACTTTTCCCAATAAACCTAAATTTATGTCAAAAGTAGGAAACTACGAAAAGGTCCACTTTGGTTACGAAAATACCGTAAATCCCAACATTTAGGTACATATTCAACTTCCCATTTATATTTTACAAATAAAAAGAAAAAACCATGCAAAAATAATTGCTAGGAGGTGAAAAAACAATTCATTTTTTAAAACAAAAAATTTAATGGCAAATCACAAAATAAACTAAACCACAAAAATATTTTCAATGCCCTTCTTGGTTACCCCAGTGAGTAGCTCCTACGTAACTGTTACCTCCATGTCCCCCATGCCCTCCTTCGTGCTGCGCATGTCCCACTCTCTCAACAACAGCTTCGAATCCACTTTTAGGACCAGATTTGTACTTGACAATCCTTTGAGTACCATCAGCTTCCTTCAAAGTGTATCCACCAATGACGTGATCACCATCTCTATGTTCGAAATGACTCTTGTGATCCTTGGTATGTGGGTCGTCGACTCCATATTCGAATTTGTAATGGACGTTGTCCTGTGATGGAAAGATTTTAGAAAAAAAATAATTATAATAATTTCTTCCCACTTACGTTAGCATTTACTGTAGCTACAACTACCATCATAATACCAACTGAAATTATCTGCAAAAATTGAAAAAATTAATAAAAAATAGTTTGACCCTCAATTTCCTTACACTTATCATTGCTGTGCTTTTCTGGAGAACTGTTAGTTTTTGTTTTATTTGCTTTACAAAACGCTGACATTATATATAGGTAGTAAGCTCTTACTTAATCCCACTATATTACAACAAACACTCACTTTAATCCGGTCGAATTACATTATATTTTACACAAACTATCAAGGACACTATTCTTAATAGCTACTATCGTTGAACAACAACTGGATTTTGCCATTGTTTACACTGTTTCGGAAAACATACTTCAACCAAAATAGTGAATAGTACATTGTTAACCGAGTAGGAAAAGCCTGACATTCCTGGACGACTGTGAAGATTGCTAAGTCGAAACGCAAGCAAGCAATTATGCCGCAAATCGTTTAAAATTCGACAGATGCTTTGAAATACGTAATATAAGGGTTAATATGGGTTGAATTGTCAAACTTGGCGCATATGAATTTAACTGCCTTTGTTCTCGATAGTAAAATGATGAGTGATTATGAATTTTCCATTTCCGGGACTCTTCCAGAGCTGGTTTTCCATCATTTATGTAGAACTGTAACAAATGAATAGAAAATCTTGAATTTTTCTTCAAGAAATTCTGCCTGGAATGTCAAAATTTCCTAGCGATTTACAAAATAATTATTTATTGAGAAAAGACGGAAAAAGCAAATGAAAAAAGCGTATAATTTTGGATCTCAAAATAGATTTTGACCTGGAACGTAGTTTGGAAAGCGAAGTAACAAAAATTTACAAGAATAGTTACATACCAAGAAATAATATTTCTGGAAGGGAGGAGTAGGAGATTCACTAGATGGACTGGAAAGAAGGCAAAAAAGGGATCAGAGACTTTATTTATCGAACCTGAACCATTTTTTGGCATTGCGGAAAGCACTGCTAGATCAGCCATAGCTACCTGGACGGAGAGGAAAACCTACACGTACTGGGCAGAGCTCTCTCACTCGAAGGCGTTCATATACTACCCTTTGAGTACAAAAAAGCAGATCCTGGAAAGTAGAACGAACCTACGCATTCTGTCGAGATTGCTTACAGGACATTGTCAACTACATTACCACCTAAAGAAGATCAGTCTGGTTCAGACCTCGGACTGTCGATTTTGTAATTTGGGGGACGAAACTGGGGAGCACCTACTATGCTCATGCCCAGCCTTGGGCAGTATAAGGTATAATATATCGCCAAATACAACCATGAACTTCGCCCGAAGCACAGGGTGAATTGTAATCCCTTGGGGTGAGCCACAATAGGCCACTAGGTCGTAGTGGAGGTGGCGAGAAAGCCCCACTCACATAGAACCTAACCTACATACCAAGAAATATATGGAAGGTGGGAATAGGAGATATACTAGATGAACGAAACATGGACTGAAAAGAAGCAGTAGAATTGACGGAAAATGAAAAGAAAATTTGCACAAAAATAAGCCCACCATTCCATACCTACACCATCGAAAGTTTTTTTATGTAGATTGGTATCCTAGCCGACGAATGTTATGATGAAATTGGTTCAAAATCGATCAGTAGGTAGTGATACTATGTGGTCAATTTTGTTCAACAGACAAAATATATTCCGCTGCCAAAAGCTCTCATCCGTCATATGACAAATTCTCATGAGAATATATCCCAGGGCTAGACTCTTGCAATAATAAAGATGCTTCTGCAACCAGGTCGAAGCTACAAAAGGATTTGGTGCTTTGAGCTAAGCTGACGATTTAGTTATAGTGACTAGAGGTATCTGTAGAGTAGGGAGGGTGAGTGTGTAGGCTCACAGCACTTAGGCCACATGCGACCCATTGTACATCCTCCCGAGGAGTTGTCCTCCTAGGTCATTGTCCATCCTGTTCTTCTCAGGAAGATGGACAGGTCACTAGGAGACATCTCCTTTATATCGGCAGGTGTAGGCCAAGACTCACCGAACACACACTCTCTTATTGACGATAACTCCGAACACTCGCATAAGACATGCCTGACAATTTCATCTTCCTGTTCACACATCCTGCATAGAGGTGTGTCCACTAGTCCCATAGTATGGAGGTGTTTCCTTAGTTTACAGTGACCAGTTAGAAATCCTACTGTTAAACGTAGGTTTTTCCTGGTCATCACCAAATATTTCTTCGGCGCCAGCTTCCCAGGGTCGCCCAGGGTGCTCCTGTTAAGACTGCATCCTTTTATTCCATCCTATCTCTCAAGGGATTGAGCATGGGTGTGACTAGAGGTATAAACGATTGTATTATTGCCGACCACATGCAAAGTGTTTTAAATATTGTAATTACTATGCAAACACTAGCAGAACGGCACTTATTCGATTCACTAATTGAAGTTAATTGAAACTACAGCCTCCGAGCTTAAATTGAATAACCCTTTCTTTCTCAGAAGAGGTTCAAGTACATAGGAGTGCCAGGGCATAAAGAAATTGTCGGAGATTGCTGATGCAGAAGAAGGCTTGATTGATTTGGCACCACTCAGTCAGAGGCTTTGAGATATGCTTAAGGTTTTAGTTCTGTCTGACTATCTGAGAGTGCAGGGCCTCTCTATACCCCTCTTTTCGATGTTCGCCATTGCTGTGGTAGCGAAATGTTATTAGTCATATGAAGAAGACAGATAGATTGCAAGTGGGAATTATTATAAGCTTTAAAGTAGCACACAAAGACCTGTGTAACACTTTGGCCATAAAAATTACTTTTACAAAAGATACCATCAATGCATATGTTTAAGAAGAAGTGGAATATAAAGCAACAGGGTACCAAAGTGTATTGGTTATCATGGGATTTATTTGGAAAAAAGCTTGTGCAGTTTTTGTAGGACTAATAAAAAATGTTTCTTCTGTCGAATACCGCAAATAATTTCATTTTACACAATTGAAGGTTATTCATTGACCATTGATTTATTTCCCAAGAAGATCTTTTGGAATTATTTGGTAAATATTAATTCACATTGGTATTACTAACGCTTTCAAGGTAAATTTCTAATAGTTCTACAAATAATTGGTTGATAAAACACAAACTATCTATAATTAATCCAAATTTAATTGAAATTAATTAATCCAAGCTACACGGCATCAGTAAGGGGTAAGGAAACATGGCCGTTATTTGTCATAAACGTACCAATGGCGTACGGTATTTTATAAAAATGAATAATCTGAATAATCAACGTCAGTCAATAGTCGATTGCCAATAGCAAGTCAGATGGTTGCGTATCAAAGATCCCATCGATAAATTTTCACCTAATGAGTCGTTCCCAGGACGCGATAAAATATGGTTTTCGCACCACATCACGGCTTGAAGAACTCGTGTCTCATCAGAGACACTGTATCATCGCCAGTTACAATGCATTTTATGAAATTGTAGTCTGAGTTCATCAGTTCTAACATGTTTTCGGTTACTTTTTTGCGAACCCTGCATTGTTCTTTCTTCCTTTCTTCGCCAGTTGAGCTGCAATGCGTCTTATGTCCATACAATCTATGCAAATTGTACTAATTAATTTGTAAGACACATAAATTTAGCCGCTACCTCTCTCTGACTCTCAGCCACTATTTCCTTGGTACAGAATGTTTCGTTGACTCGGTATCTGGCCTTGAAGATTTAGTAATAAAAGTTTATAAAATAAAATGACATAACTCTACTTGAATGCTCTTATTAATTTTTTGGCCTTATAACGCCTCTCTT
>CAJUYI010007733.1:0-11774 GCA_910591695.1 Galerucella pusilla
CCTAATAACTACAATAACAGAGTGATTAACAGTTTGCGTGTTGCCCTTTGTAGCGATGATAGAGATGGTTCCCTTTCCAAAACCATTTATCAGTTACCACGCCGAGGAAGTGTTATAAATATCGATCCATCAGTGAAATGCTACAAAGTTACCAAAATCAATTACCTACCTCGTTAAGTTTGTTTCATGGATTGCATTAGAATCAACCACTGTAATTAGATCGGTAGTTTTGCTAACACGGGCTAGAAATATAGAGGGAAAGTGATTCAATTTATTAGAATAAATGAATAAAATATGTAGAAAAATATTTGGAGGAGTAAAAACACAGGAGAACAAATGGAGAAGAAGAACGAGCTGCTAGCCTTTTACCAGGACCAGTTGATTGGGTGAAGGAAGACAGATGGGTTGAAAGAGCTGTTATGGATGGAACAGCTGGCAAAAGAAGAAGAACAAAATGGCTGGTTACAATCTCTTCACACGAAAAACAAACAAAACAATAAATACACTACAAAGAACATATTAAATTGAAAAATGTCCATTCTTTAATTTCGCTTATACATATACACTACAAAGAACATATTAAATTGAAAAATGTCCATTCTTTAAATTCGCTTAAGTCTCCCTAAAATGTTACCACAAATAGTTATTTACAGCACGGGTATTATCCCAGCTTAAGCCTCTCCCACAACAATTACCTCCATACACAGTATATATCAAAGCATAGCAGCCAATAATGCGGTAGCTGTGAAGTTATATACTTCTGGCGACATCGTTTGTTTTATTAGACTCGATTATCCCCCATTAGATATTATTTATTATCGGCCGGGGGGTTCTCTGCCCCCACAACTTCGTTATATAGGAAGTCTGGAATATTATCAAACGGTCTTACCTTACACTTAATACGGGAATTTCCCGTTCCAGAAATCACGCGGTATAAATAACGTTTCTTCTTTAACAATAGGCCAGGTGAATTATTCTCATTTGTCACATATGACACGATCTGTCATCCGTCACTATAGCGCGATTAGTGTATAGTTTGGCAAGTTTATCTGAACCTATGCGGCATCGATAAGAGGCCAGGAAACATGGCGGTATCTGTCATAAACGTTCAAATAGCGTACGGTACCTATTTTACCAAGTAAAACTGAAAAAACAAATGTCACTGATAATACCAACGCCACTGGATAAATCAATGTCAGTCAATTGAGGAAGTGAGAGGGAAGAACACACGCACACGCTTGCCAATAAGAAGACAGTTGGTCAGGACTTTCGATAAAAATCACCAATTATGTAATTCGGAGTGTGTGGTAATTATGGTTTTCGTACAGCGCTGCCAGAGTTTGAAGAAGCCCATAACAAATTTGGAAAAGTGTTCATCTTTTAATATTCATAAATTGAAAAAATAATGTTAATAAAAAAATAAAAAGTCCCTTTTCTGTTTAGTATCACTACATACTTAGCACTTCAGCTTTTTCATAGTTAAACGTGGCAATATCGAATTTTTTCCACTGCATTCGTTTCACGGCTTCAGATAAAATTGCCAGAGTATAATATGACATTATAAAGGGTTTTTTGCCGCTACTATCCATGCTTCCTGTGGAAATGGTACATTGTTTAGCGAGTAGGGGAAGCCCACCCAAGTAACACAACAAGCATCGAAGTAGATTTAAAATCGACTTTTGTGTCACTCTTGAAGCTAATAGGCAATTGAAGCCGTCCACTAAAGCTTCTACATGTAGCATTCATTACGTAATCGCTGCCTAAAGGGAGCGCGCGGTTTGGCCTTAAAGTAGATTTGATAGCTGATTAGCAATTCAACCTGTAGGCCTAAATAGCCATAAATTGGCACCAAAAGAGCATTTTATTAGATTTGATTGCCAACATTGTCTGTCGAAGCGATATAAAGAAGCAGTCGTTTAGTCCAGAAATGGCTTTCAATGCTTTGAATGATCATGCGCAGTTGAACATTTCTCGTGAGAATGTAATGAAGTTTTGTTTTGGATAAATATTAGATTTATATTGGAAATTTATGCCAACAGTTATGTAGGTGTTCACAAAAACGAACATCGTCAACTGTTATGGCAGAGATCTCTCCTTCAATATATTATGACAATTATTATTGTTTTTGAAACTGTAAAATATCATTGTGAACCATTAGAAATCTCTGCAAACCTTAATTTTCTGTGAAATGTGAATGAAATACTTCCTGAAAACAGAGGGGCCAGTGATAACTGTGAGCAAAATATACTTCAAAAATTAAATTTTTTTATTATAAATTACGGTGTTGCCATATTCAATTTTTATCAATGAATTATATACATCCAATTGAAATTGAAGTTTTTTATAGTATTTTTAGTTGGATTGATTGATAATATTATATTTGATGGATTAAATTAATTTATATTTCCCAGATTTTCTGAAATTTGTATCCCAGTTTGGAATCAAATAATATCCTGTACCAGATAATTTGCATATTCTATACTTATACTATAAAAATAGTATCATATACCTATCAATATATAGATATAAAAACTATGGCAACATTGCTCATTATCGTGAGCAAACGGTTCGGCCATGTCTTTATTGTATTTAATAGGCATTTTTCTATGCCAATACGAAGCTTTATGGAATTAAAAGCTAGATAGCTGTTTGTATTGCTTTGTGAAAACTTTCAAGATTATAAAGTTGAAGAAAAAGAAGATTATTGTGAAGTTATGTTTTGAGTAATAGATTGTTTTATAGGTCATATTTTATAATCATTTCCTAATAAAAAATGAACACCTTTAAATTTATTGAGACCTTAGAAAGTGGAGATGATAATTTTGTGTGTTGTTCCTGACGCATGGGATGGGAACAACAGCAACAACAAATTTTCTACCAAGACGTAGTGGTATTAGCCTGTGAAGAAAGAGTCCCACGACAAGGCCAATAAAGAGACGCGGTCCAAGAACCAGGAAGGTGATCTTCTGGTTCTATCGTTATTTCGTTGTAACTTTTAGCTGCGTTACTACTTTTATGTACACGCCTGTAATACGCACCTGTTCGTCCAAATTTCCGTAGTTTTGTGATTTTCCATTTATTTTTAATCCAATCTTTTTCTTCTCCATGATCGATAATGATTTCTGAAATATTATGAAACCTTTCAACTGGAATTGAGATTTACAATCGCATTGAGGTTAGCAATACAGTAATGAATTTTTTTGGAATTTATTTCCATTTAAAATCCAAATTAATTCCAATACCAAACTTCGTATCATTGCTTTCAAATGGCACTCATTGAAGCACTAAATGGCATTTTATGACCATACAAAATTCCAATTTCGCCATTCATTTTTTGGCATTTTTTAAAGCCAATATTTCTATTCTTTGGCTACTTTTAATGACTTATTAGCAATCATTGCTACTTGGCTGCAATATTTGGCCTCGAAAGAGATTGGACGTCTTTGAAGGAATGCTGAAATAATTCTATAAAATAATGCTAAGAATATGCTAAACTTGAGCATTTTTTCTGAATTATTTGCTTCGATCTAGCATTATTTGCTTGGCAAATGAAATATGTTACTTGGGCAGTATTCCTGGACGATTGTGAAGATTGATAAGTGAAGGCACAAGCCGAGACAGCAGCACAGAGTCATGAAATGTGGCTTTTTTACGAGGTGAACATACTATTTTTCTATAAATCGTTTGAAATCGTGAATATTTTCATTCACAAAATGAATGGTGCTCTGATATTGTCAAAATTGACGTATTTAAATTTAATTGCTTGTGTTTTTGGAAGTGAAATGATAAATGATGAATTTTCCATTTTCGGGACTCCTCCAGAGCTGCTTGAGAATTATTGTCAAAGAAATCGATAGAAAAGTACAAATATGCCTGTCAAAATTTCCTAGCGATTTGTGCAAAATGTATTTTCTCCCCACAAATCAATTGAAGAAACTATTTTAAATCCTTCAAATTGTTGAATATCAAAAATCATGCTTTTGCTATTATTGTCTTGAAATCAAACAATTAATTCAGATTCATATAACTCATATTCACTTTACAACCTGGAGAAGAATGAATTTTGCTTTATCCACTGGCCTATTTCCGATGCTAGATTACTATAGATGTTATTAGCTCCTCTTCTGTCGCTTTCCCGAACTTCCACACAATCAGGAAATCTTAATCAGTAAGTTTGTTCGTGTACTTAGGCAATACAAGCACTTCTGCTATTATCATACAGTACTAATAACGCCAAATGGTCGTTGTATAGAGATTATATTAATATAATGACTCGGTATAACGGATTCAGTTGAATCAAATGTAATTTTGCATTGAAGCAATTATTAGGAACAAAATATTCAACTTTTTATTTAAAATCGTTCCCTTGAATTAATAGTTGGCAATTTTATCCGTTGGGGAGCACAGCAAACTTTTGGGAGAAGCTGACTATCAAAATATACAAGCTCAGATAAGCACAGTGACGGGAAGATTTAGCGGAGACTATTGTGGAGCGGGAGGATTTCACACCTAGTGAAAAAGCTAAAAAAGAATCTTCACATAAGCAATGCTAAGCCTAAACCCTAAAGCAAAGCATGAAGGTTCAGGTGCTGAAGACTGGAAGCCTTTTACTCCAAAGCATCTAAGATCTTCACTTTATCTTGTATGTATTTTGAGGTGACATTCACTGACACCTATTGTGCCTCCTTACTTCTACTTAGTTACTGAGGAGAGTCCTTTAGTCCTCTTTCCCGGAGAAATAGGATGTATGTGGACTTCAACTTGGGTGAATATTCTCCTTCTATCCAGTAATCTCCCAGTGCTTTAGGATTCTGAATTGCTATGCAGTTGGAAAGTATGTGGATGGAGGTTTCTTTTTCCATGCCACAAAATCTGCATTCTTCTTCCTCCACTATTTTGAGCTTTTTCAGGTGCCCATTCAGGCGACAATGTCCCGTTAGGATGCCTGTTAAAACTCTTAGCGCAGTTTTACTTTTTACTTATGCATTCATTTGATCTCAACAGGTTGTAGTCATCCAGAAGGGTATTTTATTGTCTTATCCCTACTAGATCTTTCCAATGATCAGATCTTCTTTTTTTTCTCGGCTTCACCTATTTCTTCCAATATTACATTGGGGCTGATTCTGCAAAAAGGGTTCTGGCCCCTAGAAAGGAATTTCAGTCCCCCTCTTTGCTAGTTCATCTGCAATTTCATTTCCTTCTATTCCAGTGTATTCTGGAATCCATAGTAAGATGACTATATTGTTCTCGTCTAGCTCATTGAGTTTATCTAGGCATTCCCACACCAATTTGGAACTGATTACACAAGAGCTCAGTGATATAATGGCTGCTTGACTATCCTACATTATGATAATCCTTTGTCTTCTGTATTCTTTATCAATATTGAGCTGGGTGCACTTTCCTATGGCGTGCATTTCACTGAAAGGGAGAATTGAAACAACACAGATTTCCGTTACTAAAAATTATTCCTCATTTTTTTTCTTTATCGACCTGGAAATTAAAATGGCATCTTTCTTGATTTAACTACATTTGCATAAAAAATGGAGAATACTACGAGCCAAATTTATTCCCGAACATATTAAACTCCCTATAGTACGTCCACATCTGTTCTTTCAATATTTCTACGCTAAAAAGTAATAAATAAGTAATTTCCCGTCTACCGTCTCGGGTATATATTAATAAAAATGATACTATCTTTATTTCTAGATGATTATTTTTAATCAAACTATTAATTTCAATTTTATTCCGTGTCTGTGATTCAATTCAATGGAAAAAGTTTGAGAAAATTGAATTATTGAACTTCATTTTCTACAATTTATTACTTTTTTATAAATATGACTTGACTTGACAGTTTTGGAACGGGAAAAAAAGTTTATTTCAAGAATAATATAGCGTTATATTTTTAAGTTCTATCATTGTTCTATCAAACACCCTCTTATCTACATTTCATTGCTCTGTCCCGACACGACCTACATCAGCGTTCGAGCAAAACAGATAAACATATAATTGTTTTTGTCTTGCACCACGCTTGAGCTTGACAATAACCACCCTTATTTATATTTATGTAATAATGAAATGTTCGAACGTTTTGTTGAAATAAAATTAAGGGAATTTAATTCTTATATTGGATATTTATTATTATATTATTATATTGGACCGAAAGGCATCACATCACCAACAACATTCATCAAGCAAATCATGGGCGGGACGTGTACATTATAGTGGGTAGTTTAATAACTTTTTTTTTCTGCAATTATAACAAATTAGTCTAATTTACGACTGGTTTCAACTTCGTTTTTAATAAAGTTAAAAACGATGAAGTAATGAGATGCTACAGTCAAATTAAAAGAAAAATTCCCATCTCTCTCTCCGTCCACACAAAACTGCATAACGCTAAGAAGCGGCATCATTTGAATTTTAGTTTAATTATTCACTACACTTTTGGAATTACTTCAGCTTTTAAAACCGACAAAGTCCGACTTCTCTTTTGAAATCATTTTTAATCATTATACTTCATGTAATTTGGCAAATTTATTACAATATACACAGAAAAATATCCGATAAAAAAAGTGTAGTGAAAAGAGGTGATATTATTTTTAAAACATGTAAGATTATACAACGTACTAAGTTTGAGGTTTTTGAAGATATGCATAAAAACTGACTTTACAGCTTCATCTTCAAAGGGCACTACTATAGACTCTCCCAACTAAATCAATATTGGACACAGACGCTTCCAAAACTGACTTCGGTGTTGGTTGTGCAGTTTCCACGAAGCATGAACTCATAGCTCCTTCACCCTACCTATAGTGTGTAGCGTTCACACAGGCGAGCTACAAAGCATTTTTCAAGCTTTCAAAAGCATACACCTACCCCACAAAAATATTGCAATATGCACTGACTCCCTTTCCTCCATTCAGTCAATCAAGTCAATCTTCACTGACCACCCAATTGTCCAGAATATACACGACATCTATCAAACTCTCGTTGCTCAAGATGTAACAGTCTCTTTCATCTGGCTTCCATCTCACATCGGCATTGATGGTAACGAAACTGCGGACCGCCACGCGAAAGATGCTAATAACGACCCAACACACGTTGTCCAACTCGCAACCGACCTAAAGATCCACTTCAAAAACGTTACACAAGATTCTTGGCGACACCTGTGGCGCAATAGCACGACAGCACTTCATGATATCCATCCATCCACTTCTCCTCTCTCCCTTAACTTCTTAACCCGGAAAGAGGCTATTACAATCAGAAGAATCCGAATCACTCATACCAAACTCTCACACGGATATCTGATGTCTCAGGAAATCGTCCTGTTTGCTATAACTGTAATGATATTGTGACCGTTAATTAAGCACATATTGATGGACTGCGAACAATTTTCTACTATATATAAACAACTTGATCTTAGGCCCAACCTCAAGGAAATGCTCCACTGCCCTATCGAAATCAAGAAAGTCTCACAGTTCCTGAAAGCTACTAACCTAACTGTAAAATCTAATTTAAATATTTTTAATAATTATGTGAATATCTGTATTTATTTTTTTTGTGCTAATGACCAGCGATGTCGAGGCATGCTAAGCTAAAATAAAAAAATATTAGATTACGATCAGCCTCTTGCCTATACCACAAAAATTATTCAGACAAGGCCAAACGCCAACAGAATTGGAGGACAGCTAATGATACGCCCCTGTACAGAGCATTTATATGTCTTGCAAGATCGGTAGTGGGAGGTTACATTGAAAATGAGTTTGTGCGCATGGGGGCGGGCTAGCCATTACGTTTGGCGCTAGCAGTACCTCCCTTCCGAGAAGCCTTTAGATATGGGTAAATTAGGTTAGATAAAATCACATCTAGTATCTGCAGTTTTCGGTTAATAGGTATTAATTGATTTAAACAACAAATAGTTCGGAAACAAAGCAAAAAATTGATACGCGATTTAAAATAATATCAAATCACTGTTTTCTTAGTGTACGTTTTTCAGGCTTAAGCGTTAAGTCTATAAAGTTACAATTCGGCGAAAGTGGAAGCGTTAAACTGGAAAATATACCAAACACTTGTACATGATAATCTCCAAGACAAAGTTATAAGTACGTTGTGTAAGTATGGGAGTATCTCGTAGAATATAATATGAAAATTTTCCAAATCGCTGCAAAGCGCTCATAAAGCGATTACCAAACTGATCGATTATGAAATCAAATATAATGCTAAGTTTTATTTCATTTTTGCGTTGGGTGTAGCTGAATTGAGGATATCAAGTGGTGTAATCAGAAAAAATAGATTCAGGAACACGAGATATTGAGTAACTATAAGTTTAGTTTGGCAAACACATCTGAAGCTATGTAAGGTGTGAGGAAACATGGCCGATATCTGTCATGAACGTACCAATGGCGTACGGTACTTATATTTATAATAGTATTGAAAATATTTTTTCCTACGACTACATAGGAAAGTGACATATATCGCACTGTCTAGTTCTATGGAAAGTGGCCTTTATTCATACGCGTACGGAAAAAAAAACTTATCCGTACGTGTACGGATAAAAAAGCTGTCAAATTGACTGTTGAAATGCTAGTCAATTTGGTTATCCTGCAAATTTTTAGGTATATGTCAAATGCGTATTTCCTAAGTTGATTTGTCCATATAATTCAAATTACCTATGTAGAATCTAAATTTGAAGTGATTTTTCTGGAAAGTGAAATTTTTTTCATTTTCTTGATTGAAAAAAATGTATGACGCGGTCGTGGATCGAACCCGCGTACTCTGCGTCAGAAGTCCGATGTTTTACCAACTAATCGAAACCATCATATTTATGATAGGCGGAAAATGTACTCGTGTTTATCATATATAAAATGCAGCAATAATATTTTCACTTTCAATTTCCATAAATATCCAACCAATAATTAATAATTATGATAATTTTTGTTACTAATAAGAGTTATTGTTACTTTTTGAAATCAATCATGTTGACTTTAATTGTAACATTTCGTGTATTGATATGTCTGATGTTGATTACACATTATTTGGTGAAATTATCATGTGGTCGTAGGAAAAAGAATGTACATTACTCGTGCGAAAGTGATTTTTCACACTCGTGTGATATTAGCACTCGCTTATACCTCGTGCTACAATATTTCCCACTCGTGTGAAAAATGTCACTTTCCGCACACGTTATGTAATATACTATATTAGTATGGGTGTATAGAAATTGATTTTTTCCATTACTAGCTGTGAAGTTGACAATTATTGCTTCCTCTAGCCAACTGAGAAGTTGAATTTCTCTATTAGTGGTGAATATTTGTTTCTATTATTACCCCAGGTCAGTAATGGACAAATTCAAAGATTTTGAGAGTTCGGTGATGGTAGTTCAACAAAATGTGCAACATAATTTTGTATACCTAGCAGATTGTCTTTAACGCATTTGCTACTTTGAAATCATCTATCAAGATGGAATTATTCGAATTTAAATGCCATTAGTTTAAAATTCGCGCTCAACCACAAATGACTGATGACATAACGAGTACGTTCATAATAATATCGAAAACTGACAGTGTACTTGTCAGTCAGACGACGGGGTAAACGTTTCTCGTTGTGCGTTTGTGAATTATTTTCAATTTTTGTCTTAAATTTGGCTGGTAGTGGAAAAACTTCTATATTATACACCATGGTGTTGAAGACATTTATAAAACTCGCACCTTATTGCACTCGGGATAAAGCCTCTCGCGAAATAATTCTTGTGCTCGGTCAATAATAAAAGTCTTCACCACTTTGGTGTATAATATATGTTGCTTCCGTTTATTTGGGCTTCAAGCACTTGTGCGTGACGCCTCGGTCGTCACGACTTTTGAGCAAAACGACAACGATTTTTTAGGATCCTCAAAACCACTTGTCAATTGCCAATGTCAAAGAATTGAGTGACTCTGGAACACTTTATTTGAATAACTTACAACAGTAAATTCAACAAATCTATTAACTTTGACAATAACATTTCTCTCTCAAGTTCATCATCCGAACTATCATCTGACATTATTAATGAGTTTTCTGTGTTGTTAGAAGAACAGTTTGCAATTATGATAGTTTTGATTATATAATTTCGCATATTTAGATATTTTTAGTAAGGTTTAAATCGTAATCGGCACAATCTCAATTAAATAAACATCAAGCCGGTCAAACGTCAAATATTTAATGTCCGTGGCTTAAAGCTCATACTTTCGGTATGTGCTCAAGGGATAAGGGGAAGGTACGACTAGGCGTCACGCCCGGTTGATAAACGAACGAAATTCAGTCACCATACGAGCTGCTACCAGCAGCCAAAAGTGAATAATCGAAAACACCCATACTATTTGCTTCGCTTTAAAGGTAATGTATTTTCCATTTTAACAAATAAAGTCTTGAATTCAATATGGATCTGAAATAATTCTAAATCACCACAAAACATGCCCTAATAATAGTGATGAGCAAAGCAAGACCAAGGCCAAGACTCGAACAGTCTAGGTCTTGGTCTTGGTCTTGCTTATTCAGTCTTGGTCTTGGTCTTGCTCAAATCTGTCTGGTCTCGGTCTTGGTCTTGCTGTATTTTGTTTGGTCTTGGTTTCAGTCTTGGTCTTGTCATAATTTCTTAACGAACATCTTTCAAAATATTTTGTAAACATTATATTTTTATGCAACAAACATTTTTAAACCTAAATTCACTATCTTTGAATTAAAAAAAGTTCATTTAGACATTATGTACTCTTCGAACATTTTTGTAGGTCCTTTTTTTAACAGTGGTTTCTTTGTTTTTTCATGTATATCGTTAAAATCTAGTAAAGAAAACTGACAATTCGACATGCCAACTTATATTGTTCCAGGAAAATCATATGTTGACGCTGTTACAAATATTTTATCTCATATAGTTACTGTGAAAAAGAATTTTTGGTTGAGTCTTGCGTATTTAGTCTTGGTCTTGCATAGTCGGTCTTGGTATTAGTTCTTGTTCATTCTGTTTTGGTCTGGGTCTTTCGAGTCGAAGAATGGTTTTGGTCTCGGTCTTGGTCTTGTTTTTTCGCAAGTCCAAGACAGCAAGACCAATTTTTCTCACAACTAGCTAATAATCATCACACTCATCAGTATCCTCATCTTCTTAGCAAACAAAACAAGTAAGCAAATATATAAATCTTGCTCCACATTCAATTATTATGTTTCATAGCGGCCAGCAGATCGAACTATTACTTTGTGATTACATTGAACATTTCTTGGTTATGTTTAGGCTGAATTACCAAAAAGTAACTCCGCCCCAACAACCGATCATATTTTACAAAACTTATTACATAAAAATCGATAGTAAAATGAATATAATTTATATTGAGTTCCATTTCGATTTGGAAAATGATCAGCAATCGAATTTATACGGACGCACAAAAGCCCGCATAGAATCGCCGTATTTTTCCTTCCGAGGTAAACATAAATTTCAATACACAATTCCTAGTGAATTGTTTGAAAAATCGAGGATTTATTTATGTCATTTCATCGCCCATTGTACTTCTGTCAGATCCAATGCCCGAGAGAGGAATGGCGCAATCGAACTCTGAAAATCTAACCTCGAAATGCTTGTGTGTTTGTGTGTGTGTGTATGTGTGCAAACGTTCCAGTCAGAAGGATAATCAGGTAATGCCTCTCAAGTAACAAATTGCCTGGTTATTTACCTAAATTTCCTTTGCTCGGCGTATGTTCTATTAAACGGAAATTATAAATTTCGTTCTGTAACGGCCGACGAAAAGGTAGAACAT
>CAJUYI010007734.1:0-11774 GCA_910591695.1 Galerucella pusilla
GTCTAAAGTGATTAATTCAAGAGCTACAGGTACTTAAAGGATTGTAATTTAAAAATTCATAATTGAATTCCCTGTAATTTTCGGCAATCTTACATTCGTACTTAATGATTAAGAAAGACCAACATTATAATTTTTATTAATACTTGATAGTTAATAATGGAACGACCTGTATAATCATGGATGATAATGACAAAAGTGCCAATAAGACAATATTGGTTTGTCTCAATCATTACGTACGAATGAAAGATTGCCGAAAATGAAAGGGGATTCAGTTATGAATTTTTTAACTTACAATCCTTTAAGTATCTGTAGCTCTTGAAATAATCACTTTAGACCCCAAGTGTGCTAGTTACTTGGAATTGTATTATCGAAAGGAACACAGAAAAGCATAAATATACTGGTTGTCCCACTAATAATTTTGAATGCGACGTCACGTGACCAAAAACAAATACCTCATTGGGTAACACAATAACAAAAAAAGGTGCAACCCCCAAAATTATAATCTACTACTGCCAAATTCTGATATATTACTTGCCTTAATCGTCGTGGGACACCCTGTATATACCTTATGTCATCCATACTTCAACGAATGGTCCTGACAGATGACGTCCTGGCAACGATGCGGCCGGCAATAGAATAGAATGCTTTCCGATTCCACTTATCAATTCTACTTTTACAGCCAGTTTCACAATAATAGGATACCTCTTGGTTAAGAAGTAACCAACTGATACGACAAAATTTGGGTTTCACAATATGTGGTCAAGGGTATAAGTATAGGTTAACCTTTAAAAAATTTAACTGCAACCTAAAGTACGGGTAACTGTGCTAACCAATGAATTCTAACCTAATTTATGATTGTTAACTGCATCAACTGTCAAATTTTGAAACTGTATATTGTTATTTTCATATTTTCAATTACAAACAATTCATGAGAGACCATCAGTTAAATGATGATTGTGAAGCATGTTCTAATGGTTAGTGTCTCGGTTAGGTTACTTAATCCTGAGAGTTTACCACCGTTTGTGAAACTGGCTGTTAGGAAGAGAGCATGAAACAGGAAACAAAGCCTTGGCGCTACCGAATTTTTGACACAATGCGCGTATTTAAATCTGTCATTATGTTAGTGTGAGTTATAATAATTATATCATAATATACCGATCGTCCAACATCTTACATTATATCTCACCTCAACAATGGTTATTTGCTTAAGGCTGCAAAATTGAGCACTGGAAGAACTTTTAAATATCAGATTCTTAACTCACACCTTATTAATGATGGAAAAATCATCTAAAAAAAAAAACCTTCTCGATTAACCCATTTAGTACAATTTTTTAGCATGTGTCGACAAAATTCATTCATTACAACCAAAAGTTCTCTGTTCTCTCCTCCGAAGTGAAATGAAGCTCATTTCGTACAGAATTTCTCGCTTTCCTTGCATCATTGTAAATTACGTCTATTGAAAAATATTCCTGTTATATTCATTGTAGTAGATACATTTTCCTGAGTGTTTATTGGGATTAGTGCTTCATATAATTTCAACTGTGCTTTCTTTTTTTATATTTAACATACTGCGTCAACCACTAGGGTTATTGGCAGTTCAGTACATCAGTAACTGGTATATACCAGTTACATTTACAGTTACATATATCAGTTACATTATGATTATGAATTGTACATGTTGATGGCTTTGAAGAATTTCAAAAAATCGTTGATTTGGTCTCCGAGAGCTAACTGTAAGGAGTTGGGGATCTTATGCTGTCTTCGTTGGATTGCAAACTGGGGACATTCTACGATGATATGTTTAATGGACATATTTTCATTACATTGGGAACATTGAGGTGGGTCTTCTTTATTTAGTATGAATGTGTGCGTTATGTTTATTTATTTATTTATTTACGGGCAAGCCCATTTTAGGTATAAATTACAATTTTAAAATTATAATTAAAATAGAATGAAGAAATATGAAATAATTACATGTCATACAATAAAGAATAAGTAAAAAAGAGGTTAAAAATTTAAAAAGACAAAAGACAATAGACAATAAGCTTAAATAAAGCATTAACATTAAAACATTAAAGCTCGGTATTCAGTAACTGAGTTTTAAAGTGATGAAAGGGGGTGTTAAATATCTCAAGATCATTATGAGTATTGGCTAATCTTAACATTCTTGGAATACAGCTATTGAAAGTATTGTTTGAACGATAAAAAGGTACATAAAATGTTTGTTGCTGTCGGGTTGATCGGGTTTGAACATGAAGATTAATTTTTGCTAGAAGTTCAGCACAACTGCATCTGCCATTGATAATGTTGAAAAGTAATGTCAGGTCTCTCTGTTTCCTCCTAGTTTCCAAGGAGGGGATGTTCAGAAACTGCTCTAACAATTCATAATCGCAAAAGATACCCAATTTATAGGCCATGTATCTAAGAAAATTGTGTTGGACATTTTCAAGGTTCCTGCAGAGTCTTATGTAATGAGGAGACCAGACAGAAGAACAATAATCTAGATGGGGTCGGACAAGTGAACAATAAAGGACTTTAATTGCAGATGTGTCAGTAAAATCGTGGGTTAGCCTTATGATAAAACCTAACATTTTCATGGATTTATGGATAGCTGTAGGTATGTGTTGATTGAAGCTTAAGGTGGGATCTAGAATAACTCCAAGGTCTTTGATTTGATTAACAGACTCCAAGACATGACCATTTAAGGTATAATCGAAAGTAGTAGGAGGTACATGGGATCGATAAAAGCGCATGACATGGCACTTAATAGCATTCAAGTCCATGCCATTTAAGGAGCACCAGTTTGATAGATTATCAAGATCAGACTGAAGCCTGAGAGCATCAAAATATGTTTGAATAATTAGGAAAAGTTTTAAATCATCTGCAAATAGTAGTGCTTTGCCATACCTAAAACAATGAATAATGTCATTGATAAATAAGTTGAATAATAAGGGACCAAGGTGTGACCCCTGAGGAACACCTGAGGTTACTTGAAATAAGTTAGAATAGTGATGGTTTACTCTAACCATTTGAGTCCTGTTCGTAAGATAGCTACTAATCCATTGTAGTAATACCCCACCTACACCATATTTATCAAGCTTTTGCAGTAAGAGAGTATGGTTGACCCTGTCAAAAGCCTTAGAGAAGTCAGTGTACACAGAATCAATCTGGCAACCCCTCTCCAAAGCCTCCGACAGGAAATCGACATAGGTAACTAGATTTAATTCAGTCGATTTCCCAGCACAAAAGCCATATTGTTGTTCAGTTATGATGCCAGAGCAGTCATAGGTAAGGTAGTCTGTTATAATGTTCTCAAATACCTTAGGTATAGTACTGAGAATAGATATGGGTCGGTAATTTTTGATGTCAGTCTTGCTTCCCGATTTGTATATTGGGGTAACAAAAGATAGTTTCCAGTAATCAGGAAACTCACCTGTCTCAATAGATTTATTGAAAATATAGAAGAGAGGGCGAGATAAAATGAAGCTGCAAGTTCTAAGTAGGATGGGAGGAATAATGTCAGGACCTGGACCTTTCTTTGTGTCAAGGTTAGATAATTTCTCAAAAATGGTCGAAATTGGAATATGGTAAGAGGAGACGTTAAGTTTTGATTCAATTTCATTTAAATTTAGATTCAGATTTTGAGTAGTGTAAACTGATGAAAAATGCTTGGCAAACAGATTTGAAACTTCACTACCACAAGAAGCAAAAGAGTTGCCAAGGTTCATATTATCAGGTATGGAGTTATTTGATCTTTTAGTACGTACAAAATTCCAAAAGGTTTTAACATTACTTTTAACGGAGGTTTCAACAGAATGTATGTTGTCACTTATCTACAACAAAGCTCCTGACAGTTGTTTTGTGGTCTTGGTGTGGTATCAGATCCAATTTTGGGGTATGGCTGTTGCTGACTGTTTCTTGAGCTGAGATATTGGCGTCTTCGTTACACTTTATACCGGTGTGTGATGGTACCCATAAGGAGGATATATTCCTATTATCGGACTGAAGTTTGAAAAGTTGGTTCTTGATTCTTGGAATGACTTCTTGGTTTGAGTAGACGGATTTTAAACTTTGCACGGCACTTAGAGAGTCGGTAATAACCAAAATGTTTTTATTGTTGGGCACAGGCAATTTTAAGGAATGTAATATAGCTGAAAGTTCTCCAGTGAATATGCTGCTGATATCTGGTAGCCGTAGGTTATATTTTAAATTACCGGAAATAACTGCTGCTCCCACGCCTCTTGTGGATTTGGATGCATCTGTGTACATTATGTGATGTTGTTGATAATCATTCAGTATTCTTAGGAAATGGGATTGGATCGTTACAGGGTTGATACAGTCTTTAGGGAATATTTTGTGCTTTTTTTGTCATATATTTTCTGCATATTATACCTTCCTAAATTTCACATTACCAGTAAATTAAGCAGTAAATTGTTTTCAGATGTGAACCCTGGTTTTTTTTTGTATTCCCCAAGATACTTCTCAAGACGATTCATCTAAAAAATTAATCCGTAACGATCAATTTTATTACGTTTTCACCATCAAGGTAGTCAACGCTTTTCTATGGCGGAAATTACCGCATGAAAAATACTTGTGGTTTTCCGCTAGATTACGGAGTGTTTGATTCCTGCCTGTACACTCCTATTCCAGTTCTTTCCATTGATGGAAATAGTCAGGATAACTAACACTTACCGAAAACGCTTTTTTCATTGTATTATTTTTTGAACTGCACACATAGTATATATATAATAGATGGGAAGTTGTCATGTATCACACCGTCCTATTTATTTGTTCCAGTCTTTACTACACGATCTTAATTTTTCTTGTTAATTTCCAATTAATTAATTACTATGCATAAAATTCGTTTGAAAATTATCTTCCATCCATTGCAAGACCAGCAGCATTTTTTTCTCAAAAGAGCACACTTATTCGATCATTATTTTGCTTCTACCTACTTCTTTTCTTCTTTATCTCAAGATGCATCACAAATTTGGCTTTATTTGGGAACTCCAACGTTTTTGTTACATGGGAGTAAAGACACCGACACCTGCTACCAGCAATCTCTTAAAAGTATCTAAGATTTAAATTGTATTATGTTTCTGAGAGTATTTACTTCCCAAATGTGTACTTCTACTCATGATGTACGAAACAGCTGCCTGGCGAAAAAGGGAGAATTTTTCAATTTTCTTAATGTGTTCCACTTTCCCATCATATATTGTTCAAGATTTCAATTAACCGAGATCTCCATGCGCAACTGGGAGCAAATATAACAAGCCAATTGTAGACAAGGCGCAAGTAAAAGAGACAAAGTATGGCTTCCAAATCTGAATAAGACGAGTGCGACAAGTAGTCCAGTAACTGAAGGGGCAAACCTATCAATATATTTGTCCAATAATTTTTTTTTGGTTGATTTGTAGGTCTTGACAGGTACTTCAAAGGAAGGAAAAGTTCTCCAAGATTGGGTCCAAAATGGCCCCTAAGCCCCCCAAAAAACGGTTTCCCGTCATTATCTCCCGAAATATGCAATTTGGAAAATTCTTGTTCGGGTAAAAAGTAAAGGTCGTTAAATTATCTACAAAAATGGTCTCTATCATTTTTTTCCAAAATGCAATAGTTCTCGAGATAATCGCATCCAAACGTCCACTCGCTTACGCAGCTGTACTACCTCTATAAATGCTACCGTCTATAAAATTAGCTTGTAAACCGGCGGACAAATTCTTCCATAACTCGGTCAAAAATCTCGCCCGTCGAGGACAAAAAATGCAAGAAATGGCCAATGTTATTTTTCCCCAATATTTTGGCCTCTTCCATTAAATCATTGACATTTTATTTATTTTAAATGGTTTATTATCCCTTGTTTTTTCAAATGGGGTCTGGGGAGGTCCTGAATGTTCCTGGAAATTTTTTCCAGTATCTTTGTGGCGTTTTGACCGTTTGACCGTTGTGACCGAGTTATGGAAGAATTTGTCCGCCGGTTTACAAGTTAATTTTATAGACGGTAGCATTTATGGAGGTAGTGCAACTGCGTAAGCGAGGGGACGTTTGAATGCGATTATCTCGAAAACTATTGCATTCTGGAAAAAATGATGGGGATCATTTTTGTAGATAATTTAACGACCTTCACTTCTTACCTGAACAAAAATTTTCCAAATTGCATATTTCGGTTGATAATGGCGGGAAACCGTTTTTTGGGGGGCGTTAGGGGCCATTTTGAGCCCTTAGCTAAGGGGCAATCTTGGAGAACTTTTTCTCCCTTCAAAGTACCTGTCAAGACCTACAAATCAAGCCAAAAAAATTATTGGACAAATATATTGATAGGTTTGCCTATTTTCAGGTCTTCAGTTACTGGACTAAAGATGATTAATGTTAAATTTTCACATAACACAAAGAAATATCTACTTCACGCCTGATATACAAAAAATATGATCAAGATTATGGTTATAAAGGATTTTAAAAAAGTGTGATAATATCAACGAGCTCTCTAGAATTTTGTTTAAAATCTCGAAGTGAATAACTAGTATATTCAGAGCAATAAAGTCCTTAATAACGGACTGTAATCCAATTAAAGTGATAAATTGGCTTCAGTTACATTTTTCAATACGAGCGAATAATGCTGAGCAGACGATTTAATTGGATCTCGCAAATAAAAAAAAGTTTTTAAACACATTTATCACGTCTGTTGAAGTTATCTGTATAACATAAAATACTTTTTTAATCTTTTTCTTTTATGTAAAAATAAAAATAAGGTACGAGGCGAAAGGAAAAAAATTCAATGCTTGCGTTAATTACATTTCCAAATACAATTAAATGGGAATGGGGAATTTGACACGATTATGGTTATCTGTGGTATTATAACGAATGTTTTTTTGTGTAAATTCAAGCTCATATTTCAAAGGTACGAAAGAATCTTTGGAAATAATGCCGTTTTCTTAAAAAACAGACGATTCAATTTATAATTTATATCGCTTTCTTATGGTTTAATTATAAAAAAACAATTATAATTTTTCGAACAAAAAAAAAGAGACATAAGCGTTGTATCTCCATCACCACCCGCGTTCTTAGCAAAAACGAGCTTCAATCGATCAGGGGGACCTTAGGTAGAAATACCCATGGATTTCTTTTGGATAAATATTGATTTCACTTTATCATTATTTTCTCAATACAATTTCAAGCTGATTCAAAGAAAATTGTTGCCATTTTTTTCTAAAAGCGAAGAGCATCTCTGTCTCTACACAACTGCCTCATATAAATGGGAGAACAATAATTTAATAAATGGATCATTTAATTGGGCAATCCAGATCACGTGACCTAATATGGCCATGCAGGGCAAACAATTCAGACTAATAGGTTAGTTTTGTATTGTCTATTCAGTCATAAACAGTGCTCAAGACTTTTTAGTCGAATTTATTAGTATATTTTGCTTCAATTTAGTATATTTTATTAGTGTTCAGTTTATTGTTCATTTGATTAGTATTTTATGTAGAATATATCACTTTACTTAGTTTTTTTTTAAATATTGTTATTGAACAAAACTGAACAAAATGCCTGCTACATACAGCCTGATATTTGATTTTTGATCCTGTTAAATCATCTCTATTGATTGCTGCTAACCACATTTCTCTACGCTTCTCACTTAATTAATTCTTGTGCACCAAAAATGTGTTCTTTAAAACAGCTGGGACCTAAAAAAAGCTTACTTGGTCTCGGTTTGAACGGCTCCCACAACCGACTACAATACAAGTTGTTGGCATTTTGAAGTAGGTGTTTCATTCCTGAAATCCGTAAGCGTAAAAGTTAAATACTGCAGGTGATATCTTCCAAAGCAAGTGTCGAAATTTTAATGCCAGCAATTTAATAAAAGTTCCACTTTCATTATAATATTGTATATGTTTTAGTCAGTGTGTACTGACCCGTGAATATTAAATAATAATTCTTGATAGTCTATAAACCACTAACAAAAGAATAATGTTCTTATATAGGTTTACAATCAAAAGTTGGTCCCAAATTGATATAACCAGCTTAAAAGTTTTATAAAACTGAACTTTTTATTGTATATTATTAGTATAGAGACACCAAAGCAAAATGAAAGCACCTTTCTCCAAAATAAACACTTATGTATACCAAAATCCACGGTCTACACATTTGTTTGCCCTTTGTCTCCATATTGAATTTCATTTGACAGGTCACTAGATTGCCTAATAGAACCAGGCCAGATGTTACGGTGACACGACATATCTTAACGCGACAGTTCGTAACCTCACAAATTAATGGTGACGGACAATTCGGAACGCCATCAATTCGACGGATCTTTGTAACCACAAGTATTCGTAACGTCGATGGAAACACAAAAACAAGAAGTGAAGCCCGTCGAAAATCCTTTGATGTTGAAGGACCAACAATAAGTATCCTTGAAGCACCGTACACTAACTACCTAACTACCGACAAGTAAATTCAGTTCGTCGATTTATGGGTTACCGAAAATTTCCTTACCCCTCCTATCGTCTGGCGAGTTCTGGCTAGTTTAAATCGAGCATTGAATGTTGTATTATGAAAACAGACGTGTAAGGCTGCAGAGAAAAGATGTACCAAAAGTTTCAAATGTTCTGACGCAAGTGAATTTACTTGTCGGTAGGTAGTTAGTGTACGGTGCTTGAAGGTAATAGCCAATCACAATAAATGTCTACTTCTTTACTCGAGTCACATTGAGGAATAGTATATTATACACCAAAGTGGTGAAGACTATTATTATCAACCGAGCACCAAGACTATTTTGCGAGGGACTTTACCCCGAGCGGAAAAAGGTGCTAGGTTAATGAATGTCTTCAACACCATGGTGTATATACAATTTTTTCTACTACCAGCCAAATTCAAGATAAAAATTGGAAATAATTCACAAACGCCCCACGAGAAGCGTTTATTCCGTCGTCTGACTGACTAGTACACTGTCAGTTTTCGATATATCATGAACGTACTCGTTATGTCATCAGTCATTTTTGGTTGAGCGCAAATTTTAAGCTAGTGGCTTTTTTATTGAAATAATTTTATCTTGATAAGTAATTTCAAGCAGCAAATATGTTAAAGACAATCTCCTGGGACCCTATTCTCAAACCGTGACATATTTTGTCGCATGCGAGAAATTCTTTTTGTCGAATATTATCTGAATATTCTTATTCTCAAATGTCGCCTTCGAAAATTTTTGATAGACAAATTGTAGAATGGTCAAAGGCAGTCGACAATTTATGTCGAAAGCGAGAATCACTTGCGAAATTTATAGGTTAACGTTATACATGTCAAAAGTGAAAACACTCAAAACATTGTTTAATACTTTTGTTAGGTTCTGTTTCAGAAATTTTTGTAGAGAGAAAATGGTAGCTTTATTAATTGCTATTGAAAATTCGGAAAATCAAGAAATATATCAGAAGCCTCGAGAGAGACAAGGAATATATAGAAGCGCTTTTACATTTTTATCTGACAGGAAGCTTATTAAAACGTTCAGATTAACTAAAGAATTAGCTATATAGCTAATATCGTTATTCTAGAACCCTTAATAGAACAAGGAAATCGTGCAAGTGCATTATCTCTTGAACATTTTCCAGATAAAAGATGATCATCTTCTTTTTCTTGCATTAAATTTATTAATGTTCGTTTTTGGTTTTGGGTGCAATAGTTTTTTTTGTTTCACTTTCCATGTTTATCTTGTTATTCTTGTTCTACATTCGAGTAAGTACATTGTACATTCGAACTTCTAACAAATAACCAAATCATTACTGTCATCACAGATCCTATAACCACTACTGTCATTTCATTACTTTACAACTTTACAAGAGAAGTGGCATGGAAGACGATATAATATCGAAATTTCGGTGTTGCCAGTTCATGTTATTCGACCAGATGCGAATGTTATGCGACGATTTCTATCGACATATATGTCGAATACGACAAATGTCATTCGACATTCGAGAATAGGCCCCCTGGGTATACAGAATTATGTTGCACAAGTTTTCGTTGAACTACTATCCCTGAATTCTCAAAATATTTGAATTTGTCCATTATTGACCTAGGTTAATAGAAGAAAATTATTAACCACCAATAGAGAAATTCAACTTCTCAGTTGGCTAGAAGAAGCAATAATTGTCAACTTCACGGCCAGTAGTGGAAAAAAAAATTTTATCAAATGTATTATGTACCTACTTAGAGATACTACAAATGGAGGCAACAAGCCAGCTTCGAACCCGTCAACATATAAGAGAGAGATAGAAAGTAGGAGGTTTATGCTGTTTTTCTCTAATAGCGTGTATGCTATAAATACACAAACAAACACAGAAAAACCTTTGATCGTCTGTCTTTTCTCTCTTACTGGAGTTCAGACGTACATTCCTACTAACAGAGCGCCCCATGGCTTGTGGCCTCTATATGTAGTATCTCTATGATTATGTAGGTATCTTTCAATCAGTAGCTATTTCTGCAGTTTTCGTTGACGAGGAGATGTGATAGTGTGGCATATGACGACTAATTCAAAATATGTAGTCCACAGACTCGTTTTTTTCCGTAGTCCCGCTTTTTGTCTGTTGGTGTATTCTTTGGTACCGTTTAAATTCGTAATATATGCTATGCATCAAGTAGATGACGCTTCATTTAATGGCAAATAAACACATATTTTGTCGAGTATGATTTTAATTGAAGTTTAAAATTTGAATTATCCTTGATTGGATAAAGAAAAGCAAGCGAAATTTTTGATTTTATCCTGTTATATGAGAGTTAGTCCTCTTTAGGGCTTGACCTGAATGAGTTTAAGGGCATGATTTGACGGTTGCGGTAGAGACAGCTGTGGCTGTGCACCCTAAGGTTGGCCATTTGGTTAATTTCCGTAATGTGTCGCTGGTCCGAACGTTGCGAAGATTAGAATGTGGGAAAAAAACACAGAAAACCTGCATCCGCATCCCGAACATAAAGTGTTACGGGTTCATTATATTTTTTTTTGACTGAATTTGTTAAAAATAACTTAGTAGCAGTGGCGAGGTATAATAATTAATCACTCTCGTTACAAAAGTGTAGTCACTTCAGTATCTGAAAAGTACCTAACACCAACAACTAACACGAACAAGTGCGGTTGCTTTGTTGCGCCTCGCAGGTGGCTGCTCCTCGTGGTGCCGTGATCGTCCGGTTGCTTTGCATGCACTTTTCTTCCGGCTTTCGATGCACTTCTCTTTTGGCTTTCGATTCACTTTTCTGAGGAGCTTTCGCTGTTTCGGCGAGTGTTTGGTGTGGGAGAGGATGATTGTCGTTTCCGAGGCTGGGAGATGGGTGAGAAATTGAAAAATGCCATGCTGCTTTATCCTTGAACAGAGAAGTTGTAGTTGTAGTAGGACGGAATCAGGTGACGAAACGTCTCGATTTCAATCCTACAATTAAAATCCTACAGGAGGAGGAAGGGATTGCATTTATAACGCTATTTATCTCGACAATTTTGTGGACTTCCCAAGGGAAGTGAAATGGCATGGGAGGTTTTGGAAGTGTGATAGGTGCTGTTCACTCGGGTTTTGAGGAAAATATACACCCATTGTCAATGATATTTGAATCATCTTAGCATTCAACCTGCTAAATTATCTATTCATTTTCATTGGGTTTTATTAAAAAAGCTAATACAGCGGTAGTTTGCAGCCGGGTATGTGAAAAGCGAAGTTAAAATACTATTATCACATCTAACCCCTATGAACTATAAATTTAATAAAAATCGATTACAAAAAGAACAAAGGCTTAAATTTTATCGTTCA
>CAJUYI010007735.1:0-11774 GCA_910591695.1 Galerucella pusilla
ACCGGGTATTCGAGGTGTATTACAAGGAACTACAGGTGCATTAGTGGTGTATTGCAGTGTATTACAGGTGTATTACTGGTGTATTACAGGTGCATTAGTGGATAATAACGCATGCATAATATACCACGCGACAGAAAATAACCACTATAACCTCAAATTTTTCAACACTGTTAGCCGCGTAATAAGTAAGTAGTAAGTAATTTTAGATGCCCCAATCCTAAAAATAATCACCAAAAATAACAAGAAAAATACAGAATCTGAGAACGATGATCAGAAGTTCACGTTGACCTCGACGTCGATGTACTGTTCGAACACGATGAAAGAAAATATTGGAGCGAATTCTTCAAAAACAAGAAACTAGAGGTAGATGATAAGTTGTCAAAAAATCTTCTCTCTGTTGGGTTTTAGATGAAGGTAGTGGCAAAGTTGGTAATGACAGATTGAGGCGATTTAATCTTCCCAAAGCTTGTTCAAGTAGGAGTTCAAATCGTTTGAAATGAAAAAGCACTCAAGGGACAAGTTCGCAGAAAGTAAAAATATTGGTTAAAACTTCAAGAAATAAGATGAACTCAACATCCAGCTCCGAGTCTAGCTCTTTATTAGAAGAAGTCATATTTATGGAAACGGATGATTCCATAAACCTTTCTGCAGAAAGTGAAGAGGAGAATATTGAACAGTTTTGGAATACCAACAGAGTTAAGGTTTATGCTGAAAAATACCATGCAGTGTGCTATGATTAAACTTTCTACATAGGTAGGGTAACTGCTTTGTTGGAAAATAACAAATTTTACAATTAAATTCCTAAAATACGATCTTGATAAGTTTGCTTGGCCAAAGGTGGATGGCGAAGACATCTTTTATGGACCGTTAGATTTGGTCGGTTCAGGACCTTTTACATTAAAAATATGTTATTACCAAAATAAGACTTTCCTAGCTTTACCTTTTTCAAGGTACTATTTATAAGAACCATTATTTTTAAGTGTGTTTCTTTCTGAAAGTTATTATTAGTTTTCTAATTACTTCTTTTTTATATCTTTTAAGGTGCCCTCTACTTTTTTTAAGAAGTTAAGAAGTTATGAGAAGTGTTATTTATAAGAACTTTGTACCTTTTTGAAAATGTGTTCCTTTTTGAAAGTATTAAAAACTTATTCGTTTTTTATAACTTACGTACCTCTTTTTTATCGTTCAGGATACTCTCTACTTTTTTCAGGATACTTATTATAAGAAGCATTATTTTTGAGTACTTAGATGTACCTTTTTGAAAATTTGTTCCTTTCTGAAAGTATTATCTAGATAAAACGAAAAAAAAAACTATTATTCGCTTTTTTAGTGCTTACAAATGTACTTATTTTTTAGGCTTGAAAATAAATGTTCGCAAAAATTGTTTTGTTTTCGCTCACATTTTGTATAAAATAAAACTCCACAAGGCCTAAATTGCCTCGTAAATTGCATACATCATGATATTGATAGTAATTATATTGTTATATTGTTACGAGCTCACTGATTCTGAAGCCGGTCCTGTCGCAAACTATGAATGCGACCTTTCTAGAAAGGTTCTTTCGCAGGTAATATTCAGACTGTTCTCGAAGAGTAGGCGTACAATGGTTTATCAGGAATGTTCTCGAATTATAAAGTATACGCAGAGGTGGTATAGTCAAGAAAGGTCTAGAGATTCGAGGGACTATATATACGCGGGTTTTCGAGTGACTCGAGGAGTTATTCAGTATACAGTGAATCGGTAAACAGTTTCAGTATACAGTGAGTGAACAGAAAGTGAATATAAATAGTGTTGAAGATAAATTAGGACAATTATCATACCGAGTGTAGATAAATTAATAGACATTAAGTAGTGTGTATATAAATTAAGTTGATTATAGTGTGTAGGTGTTTCTTTGATAAATCAGTAGTAATTAGCCATAGTGAGTGTATAATTTTATCCCACGGTAAAAACTGTTTAAATAAATAAGAAAAACATTACAATATACAGCTTTTGTAATTCATACATATACCTTTCCAAAATTTAGGCAATTAAGTAATAAGTAATTAAGTATAGTTATCAAAACTTCTATAAAAATGGTGGAATACTTGCCGTAATAGATATTGTGCGGACTTAAAGTTGTCGGCTCTTTGTACGACTGTAATTCGATACGATACCGCCATAGTCCGCAATATAACTTGAAGGGGATATACGATTAGATACCTGCATTAAAAATATTACGTTCACTATACCTATAAACATTATTTATATCCTGTAATTTAAGGTGACTAGAGTACAAAATGTAATCCCTTGCATAGCTAAATATGAAAAGTACTATCATGTACAGCTGTATATTGTCATTATTTATCATATGTATTATTGATGAATAAGAATGTCTTACTAGGTATTATCTCGCATATTACGGTGCATTATTGGGTATTATGGTGCATTACTGGGAATTTTGGTGCATTACTGAGAATTCTGGTGCATACCTTTATTATCTGTAGTTTTGGATTGGAGTTGAGAAAGATTTATACACTTTATAAGGAATTAATTTTGAATTTTAATTTAATTTACTAATTTTGTTTCAATTTTAGTTTGTTATTAACAATATTCTAGTATAGTTAATGAAAATTGACTATTATAATGGGATCTATAAATACTGTTATTCAACTGAACAATGTGACCAGCAAATAAAAAATAAAATCTCAAAAGAAAAAAAACGGTTTTTTATTAAAAAATGTGGATGATATTCTTACAAATTAGTGGAGCTTTAGGTGCAATCGCTTCAATCACCATCAATTTCAGAATTTTACGTTTCGATAACTTCAGAATGTTGGGAGAAAATTTGAAAATTTATCCCATCTGCTAGCACTCGCTCACGTGGTGGGAACTATGTGGCTTCATTCGATTATACTGAACAGTTGGACTTACTTCGTATCACATTTTAAAATACAATTTATGATGATTATCAAACGCATCGAAAACCTCAAGACATTTCATAAAAATAATATTAGTAGGGAAGACGAGCTTTATCAAAAAGTTGTACGAGCTACTTTGAAGAAGACTATTATTCATCACTTACAAATTAAAGGGTAAGAGTCAATAATCAGCTTTGAGACTGAATATTTTATGTAATTTCTTGACGCCTTGATAGTTGGGGAGGCGAATAGGGGATTTTTTGGGAATACTCGAGCGTGGCAGTTGAAGATATGAGAGATACCTTAGACCAGGGGCTCCCAACCTTTTTTTGTCTACTGCCCCCTTTAAGAATAAATTATTTTTTAACGCCCCCCTTTTTAAACATACTTAAAAACCGCTAAGTACTTATAACTGATTATTGAAACGCAACTTTATAGTATTCGGACAGAGTATCTTTCATTGAAAATAAAACAAACATAATCAATTCTTATATAAAAACTAATGTGAAGGTTGAATCTGATGATGTTCAATAAGTTTGTTGATATCAAAATCCAAAATCGTTGAACAACTCTCAATGTAACAGATAACAACGGTCGTAAGTTTAGTAACGATGTTGAAATGGCTAATTACTGTAATAATTACTTTATTAATGTAGGAACTGGAAATGGAGAAGAAAATTGAATATGTACAAAATCCTAGTAATATTAATACTTACTCGAATAAATCAATGTTTCTAAAACCGGTAAATGAAAATGAAGTAATTCAACAAATTTACAATTTAAAAAATAATTCTGCTCCAGGCAAAGACGGAATCCGTGCTGAAATAATCAAGTTTACCCATCTTCACATTGCAAAACCACTAGCTCATATTATCAATCTTGTTTTTACTACAGGGCAAATTCCATCATACTTTAAACAATCAATAGTAACTCCAATACATAAATCTGGGCAAAAAAACAAAATTGAAAATTATCGTCCAATTAGCCTAATAAATAACTTTGCCAAAATATTGGAAAAATGCCTGAAAAACAGATTAACCAACTATTTAAAGACTAATAACTTATTATCTGAAAATCAATTTGGTTTTGTGGAAGGAAAAAGTACAACAGATGCAATATACAGTCTTACGTCAGAAATAACAAATAA
This sequence comes from Galerucella pusilla, assembly GCA_910591695.1. Taxonomy (NCBI): domain Eukaryota; kingdom Metazoa; phylum Arthropoda; class Insecta; order Coleoptera; family Chrysomelidae; genus Galerucella; species Galerucella pusilla. The sequence continues at coordinate 4,046 of CAJUYI010007735.1, forward strand.
TCTCAACAATAACAGAAAAGCAATAGTAGTTTTCATAGACCTTGCGAAGGCATTCGATACAGTACCCCATGAAAAACTTATAAATGTATTAAACCACTATGGAGTGAGAGGTACTGTATTGGAACTTTTCCGGGATTACCTTTCAGATAGAGACCAATTTCTAAGAATTAATGATAGTGTCAGTTTACCACGAAAAATTAAGATTGGGGTGCCACAAGGTACAATACTGGGGCCAATTCTCTTCCTAACATATATAAATTCACTCTTAACATTAACATCGAAGGAAAAATACTATCTTATGCAGATGATACAGCTGTTATATTCTCTGGTGAAAACTGGGGAGAAGTCAAAACACGGGTAAAAAACGGTATGAAGGAGGTAAAAAACTGGCTTCAAACTTTCAAGTTGTCACTGAATATAACTAAGACAAATTACATAGCTTTCTCATTAACACATGCCAACAGACCTATTTATAATAAAATATTAATAGAGGAAAACACACATTTTGAAATAGCTTCAGTATCTAAGACTAAATATTTAGGGGTGATAATTGATCAAAATCTCAAATGGACATACCACGTGGACTATCTGACTGGTAAAATTCGAAAATTAATCAGAAAGTTTTACATTTTACGAGAGTTTTTGAGCACTAAATTAATAGTAACGGTCTATAAAACATTGGTAGAGTCACTTATTAGGTATGGTATAATAGTATGGGGAGGAACATACAAAAGTAACATAAAACCAATACAGGTAATACAAAATTACATCCTAAAGGTGATTTTCAACAAAAACAGATTGTATCACACCAGCTTATTATACAATGAGAGTATATGTGATGTGAGTTGTCTTTATATCCTTTTGTCCTGTTATTATTTCCATAAATCAGATAAATTAAAAAAAATTGTAGATCATCAATATTGTACCAGATCAATTTTATAATTTTATAATTTATTACCCGTTGATATCAGAAATATAAGCAAATTGAATTCATTCAAGAAACAATGTAGAACATATGTTGTTAGAAGCTTGGAAACATTTAAAAACATACTTATTTAATACCTCGAAACAAACGGTGATAAAAAGTAATTCAACTTTTTCATTTTTAAATATTGTCAAAAAATTATACGTTAGATTTTAGTTATTTTAGATCAATAGTGTCATTATTTTAACCGTATAAAATATAAGAAATTTTTTTTAATAGGCACATACAGAAGCTCCTCCTTCTAGGTGCCTTTCAAATGGATAGCTTATGCATTACATGCTCATTACATATATAAAATATATAAGAATAAAAAAAAATTATTAGGCACATACAGAAGTTTATACTTCTAGGTGCCTCTTAAAAGTATTGCAGGCAATGTATATGTATTGCATGCGCATATTTTATTTATTTATTCGTTTATTCTCAACATATTATTGGATGTATAATACAGATGTTTTATAATTTTGTAAACATTTTTTGTAATTTTTGTAATTTTTGTAATTTTTGTAATTTATTTTGATGATGATGAATAAAAATTCTATCTATCACTATCTATCACAAAATTGACCACAATCCAGGGTACAATTGCGGTATCGGTTTTTGTAGCCAAAATTCTTGATATCCATTTTTGAACTTGATTTTTATTTCTTCGTTTGTTGTCAATTCTATAAGTTCTTCTTCCAGTTGAGGTGACATTGCTGTGTTGACATTTGAAAACGGATCCAACACCCAGTCTGGTATTTCCATGTTTAAAATGTCCTGGTATAGTTCGGTGAAGTCAATGTGGAGGTTTTCCAAATGTTGGAAGTAGGCAAACAAGTCGTCGTTACTGCAGGATACTGATAAATTCGGAAAATTGTGAAACTCACGTCTGCCCATATTCTTTTTGTGCAGAAGCAGTTTGGCTGCGAAAGCAGCAACGACATTTTTTGTTTTAATTAAATTTAGTTCATCGCCTTGCAGTTGGAGGTTCATGTCGTTGAACAATTTATACAGGTCTGTCATGTAAGCTATATCATTCTTTGATGTTATGAGCTTGTTGCGCAGTTCTGTATCTTTAGTTTCCAAGAACTCTATCACAGAGTCAAACAGGTTGTAAAATCGAATCAGACAATTGCCTCTTGACAGCCAACGAACTTCAGTATGAAGCAACAAACGGTTGAAATCTTCGTCATTAGTAACACAAAGCTGATGAAATAATCTATCATTCAAAGAGCTGCTACGGATTTTATTGACTGCTTTGATGACATATTGCAGTGATTTAAATAGTCGTTCACTTAAGTTTCTAGCAACCAAATGTTGTCTATGAATAACGCAATGTATAGCAAGGACATCTGGAATTTTATTTTCTAAGTACGCTATGAAGCCTTTATGGCGCCCTGTCATAGCCGGAGCGCCATCCGTAGCAACTGAGATAATATTTTTCAAAGGAATCTCTTTTTTTTCACAAAACTTTTCCAATGTATTGAATATGGTTTCGCCTTTTGTATCTGTCTCCAAATTTCTGGCAAACAATAGTTCTTCACGTATTTTCTCATCTTTAATAAACCTCACGTAAGATAGCAACAACGCTTCATTAGTTGGTAAAGTGGACTCATCGAGCTGAATTGAGAATTGACTAGTCCTCAGATGATTGCACAATGATTGTTCAATGTTTTCAGCCATTTCGTCAATTTGTCTTTGCACAGAATTATTACTCAAAGGAATTTTTCGGATAATATCTACGGCCGGTTTATGAAGCACAGTAGTTATTACTTCCTTTATTGCTGGCAAAATTAACTCTTCTCCGATGTTGTGTGGTTTGCCTTTTTGTGCAATTAACAAAGAGATATTGTACGAAGCTCGAAGTCCGCCGCCATCTTGCTTAGCAGCCGCCGAAAATAGTTTTGATACACTTGGCTGAGTATTATGCTTCTTCTGTTTTGTTTTGAGAAATACGTAAGTGTTGAAATCAAGTACTGCTTATCTATTATGCGCGAAACCGCAAATGAACATAAAATAAATTAACGTCGTTTATATAGGATTGCATAAGCAGCACGTACCAACAGGAATAAGACAAACGTGCATAAACTCGTTTATCTCATTCGACGCCCAATCGTACTCGACAAGCAAGAACAAGTATTATAGAACCAGCCGATTGATACAGGATTGTACAAATAGGATTATTTAACAAAAACTTGTTAAAACATGATTGCCCGCGGTCTATTATATCGAACCGAGTTTGAGCTATAACTTAATTAATATTAGTTGATGTTCACAAGATGTAGTCGAGAGTCGAGAGCTCAGTCGGTGTCTAAGAGTCTTCCTAGCTAGGTAGATGAAATTATAAATCGACCCCAGAGCCCTACACAACGCCCCCTTTTTTTCGGGGTCTCTTACCGCCCCCTTTAGGCCTGCAGCGCCCACAAGGGGGCGTTATCGCCCACGTTGCGAAAGACTGCCTTAGACCTAATAGAACAACTTTGGAAATTATTAGCTCTATATGTAGTGACGCGCGCCTAGGATAGACGATCAGATTAGTAAAAAAAAATCGATAGTCTGAAATCGAGCGCGTCAGATTAAGATATTGAGGGTTGATCTTAGTGTTTTAAGACTAGATTTAACTAATCTGACGATAAGTCCTTGACGCCGCCGAGTTATAGTTTATTTTGAAGAATATAATCTAAAACTTAATAAAAATACAAAATATGCCAATTTCCGCATGACCGGAAGTGTGGAAGAGCCATTTCGTCTTCCGAAAAACGCGTTACAAAAAAAAGTTTAAATAAAAAAAAGGTAATTTCATTTTACACAAAAAAGATTTCTTTACATTTTTGTCCAAAGTTAAAACTTTTGGACTTAAAGTATCATGAAAACTCAAACTCCCGGTTTTTTGAGTGTATCTTGAAAACGGAGGGTGTTAAAAAAATTGATATGGAACAACGATGATTAAATTATGTTACTTTTATTATATTATCTCAAATTTTTTTTTCCTGAAGCTTCTCGACAATTTTCGTGGACTCGGAAAAAGTTACGCGTATCTGTATACAAAAGTATTTATTTATTTTATATTATTCAATAGCCTGTTGATCCTCATATTATTTTTTGGACGTACCGTAAGCAAAACGAAGTGAAGAATTGAAGCAAAAAAGATTTTCAAAATTTTTTTGTAACATCGTCACGCCGAAATCGTCAGTTTTTTTAAAGGGAGCTTCCTTGGGACCTACTTAACACCCCTTCCGAAAATCTGACGCACTCAAGTATTTTTTTTACACACCTCTATCAAACCCGTCCCTTCCAGGATGCACTCCTCTAGGAGCAATGCATCCCGGGAAGAACATTCCTCCACCCCTCATCTCTTCCGATGAGGCCTCAGTCCGATCTGCTGGGCTAGTCCATCTTCTTTTCTTGGTTTATGGAAAAGTTCTGGCGTTCTTCTGATAGTCACTTTTCTCTCGCTGGTCTTCTTGATTTTTCGTCGCTCGCGGGGTGTGTGTGCATGTTGCTGCCTCAAAAAAGTACAAATCCTTAGCCGACGTACTGCGACTAAAGACGAACTTAGAGAGTGGATCCCCTAGTTAAAGCTGGCCTTACTAGCTTTCCTGCCGGTCTTTTCTATGGACAGGCGGGATCTCTAAGTAAGTGGTCTTCTTTTACTTACCTGTTGGTGTTTGTCCTCATTGCTGTCCATATTCTAGCTGTTTCCTTGGTCGTGCGTGTTTGTTATAGTCTTCTCTGGTGTATTCCGTGAGTTGTCTTAGTTGAGTGTTTGGGTGTGTCCTCAGTTCTTTGAATCTTCTCCTGGCTTTGGCTTTCATGACTTCGAGGATCTTCTTCTGGTCTAATTCCCGATAGTGCTGATCGTTCCTGACGTAGTATAGTGCGTCTGTGGCTTGTCTCAGGCAGATGTTTTGCTGAGCTTGTACCTTTTTTCATCTGGTTGGCGCTGCGTGTCCCCAGGCTATGGAGGCATAGATCAGGATGGGTAGGATGATTGCGTTGATCAGCTTAATCTTAGTTTTTAGCTCCAGGTTGGATCTCCGGCTTATGAGTACTGCCAGTCGTCCTCTAGCTGGTCTTGCTTTGTTGACTGCGTATTCGACGTGTTCTCTGAAGGTCAATCCTTGATCTAAGATGACTCCTAGGTACTTCGCTTTGTTACACCATTGTACTTCCTGTCCTGCCACTTCGATGTTTTCTTCTGGCAGACTGCTTGGGTTTTCTCTGCATTAACCTTTATTTTCCACTACGTACACCAGTCGTCTATGCTTTCAACGGCTTCTTGTAGTCGTTGTGTCACCATAGCTGGTTGAGTGCTTCTTGTCACTATGGCTGTGTCATCTGCGTAGAGGGCCATCATGGTGTTGTTCGTCTTAGGAATGTCTGCCGTGTATATGTTGTAGAGCAGTGCTGACAATACTGCTCCTTGTGGAACTCCTGCTTTTGTAACTCCCAGATCGGATTTGGTTGGTCCTATCTTGATCCTGAATGTCCTGTCCTTCAAGTAGCTGTTGAGTAGTTTGGTGAGTGACGTCGTCTATCCTGCTTCTTTCATCTTGTAGATCAGACCTTCGTGCCAGACTCTGTCGAAGGCTTTGCTGATGTCCAAGAAGATGGCTCCTGTTGATTGGTTCCAGTTGAATCCTTGTGTTGTGTATTCCACTAGCTTCAATACTTGGTCTTCTGCTGCGTGGTGTTTTCTGAATCCGAACTGTTCTTCTGGCAGTATTCCTATGGCTCTTGTCTCCTCTTGTAGTTTGTTCAGGATGACCCTCTCGGCTATCTTGATCATCGTTGGGAGTAGGCAGATGGGTCGGTAGTTCTGAGGGAAGTTTGGGTTTTGTCCATTTTTCTTCAGCATTACTACTTCGGCTTCTTTCCATGCCTTTGGGAAGTGCTTGGTCCTAAGTATTCCATTGATGATGGCTGTCAGGAATACCAGTCCTCTCTTTGGCAGATGTTTCAGCGCGTTGTTGCTGATGCCGTCTTTGCCCGGTGCCTTTTTGATCTTCCTCCCTCGGATAATGTAGGCTACTTCTTCAAGTGTGGTATAACCTAGGTTCTCGTTGTCATCTTCGTTGTTGAGGTAGTTGTTCACTGTCTCTTCGACCTGATCTGTGAAGTCCATGTCTTCATTTGGGAGCTCGTTCAGGGTGAACTGGAGCTCCATTTTTCTTCTGAAGGCTTCTGCTTTCTCTTCGTCTGTTTCTGCCATTCCGTTGTCTCCGTGTAGGGGTGGTATTGATTTCCTGTCTTGTTTCATGAGCTTTGCTAGCTTCCATAGTCCTGGTTGATCCATTGGTAGTTCGTCTAGTCTGTTTTCCCAGTTTTTGGATCGGTGTTTGGCTAGCAGTTCCTTGACTTCCTCGAGTAGTCTGTTGGATTCTCGTTTGTTTTCTGGTCTTTTGGTCCGGTTGGCTCGTCTTCTAGCTCTGTTTTTCTCTCTGATGAGTTGTTTCAGATCTTCGGAGATGTTGGAGAACGCTCTGTAGTTTTCCACTTTCCTGATTGTTGTGCTGTCTTCTATTGTCTGTTGGATGGCTTCTTCTAGGTGCGTGAGGAGAGAAATCTACATGCAAACGTAATTACCCTTAACGTTCGAGATGCTTACACCATTTTTTGCGCTATCGTATTGAAGTAAATTCCGAATACAATAATTTAAATTTCTTCGAAATGAACGGATTGTCAAAAGTGACATTTATACTTCTCGATCAGTTTAAAATATATTTGCATTTTGGTGAAATTGTTTTTATGTTATGCTATTATGCTATTATGTTATGCTATTTATCACTTTTCGACGTCTGAACGGTAAGTAAATCACTTACCGACGTGTTAAACTTTATAGAAACCAGTAAACACAACCTACCGTCCCGACAACCGATGTTGTAAATAAACAAAAAAGATCAATCGCGCAAAAAAATTATGGAAATTCAAGTAGATCACCAGCACTGCGAATACCAGCTTTGCATAGAATTTTAATGTAGCATCGATGGTTCAGTGGTAGAATGCTCGCCTTCTACGCGGGCGGCCCGGGTTCGAATCACGGCCGGAGCATATGAATCGCTGCTTCGTAAACGAGAGAGAAACTCAGGAGAGAACACACGCACGCCAGTAAGGCACATAACGAAGCAACGTAACATAACGTAACGTAACGGTCAGATCTTTTGCGTCGCGACCCCCGGTCGCTCAAACCTAACCTGACGTAAAGAACTAAAGTTCCAAAAATGCTACTCGGAGTTAACTCTTTTATCCGGTAAGAGCTTCATCTCTGACATAAATGACAGGTCAATGAACAAGTTGAGGTATGGAAATTGTCGTTTTTAATACACATTAAACAGTTCCAGCGTGTAATTCCGCTCAAAACAAGCACTTCGTTATTCATGCTAAGTAATAAATAAGATAAGAGTAAAAACAATGTAAACACACCAATTTAGTTAGGTTAGGTTATGTTATGATCGAACACAAAATCGAAGAGTAAATTTAGGAACACACACTTCGAGTTCATCCATATAAACCACGTGACTTAACTCGCGTAACTCTAGATGGAACTCGGAGTAAGTTTATGAACACACGCCAGGAGGTTTTTTGTTTGCACTGAACAATTGTAGTTATTAGGGGTACGACGTTTTGCACTTAGGCCATTGATATATCGGATAGAATTTTTGTTTCTAAAACTTTTTGGTTAGGAAACATCTTATTAAGTTTGGTTGGTAACATTGTGTTCAATATGATGTTCACCAAAAACCTGCTTATGTCATATGTCAA
>CAJUYI010007736.1:0-11774 GCA_910591695.1 Galerucella pusilla
ATTAGGGTTTATTACTCCTCGTACTTTCTGTACAGACTATAAATCATTCAGCTACAAATATTGTATTAGCATATAATATTATAGGGAATTACGGTAGGAGAATAAAAAACCCTTTGCAAGTGATAAAGTGTTATGAATTCAAAATCTTTCATACAATAAAATATTCAAAATAACATACAAAAACTGAGGTTCATTGTTTCAAACCATTTATGAATTTGTATAATATCTAGATCAGGAAACTTAAAACTTTTTTTAGTTATTCAATTGACGTACCCCTTTAAACAATTTGGCATCTTGAAGCATATATTACAGAGCAAGCACACAAATACAAAAATGAAAAATAATGTTATTATTTCACGAAAACCCAACCTCAAACGTTAGTGTCCATGCTCAAACGCTTAGGGTAAAAATTGTTTGATAAGTGATGATAAATGCTGTGATAATAGTATTTACCAATGATAAAGATAATTAATTTATTTGCAGAAAGGCCAATGAGTAGATTAAATAAAAATAAATTCAAAAATGACAACGACTAACCTCAAATTAAAATAATACTAAAAATGAAGTTTTGTGTAGAGGGAGGCAGGGTTTGTTAGTTCAGTCAAAGAATACACCAGCTTAACAAGAAGCGAAGACCGACGCAATCTCTTTGATGTTTTGGTAACAAAAATGTATGACCTTGAGAGACCGACGTTGACAGATAACTTATTAAATACACAGAGAGAATGATCAAATTTTCAAATATCGGCGATATAATTGGTTCACAAATTGAATTATTATTGAGTTAGTTGCTGTAAAGCGCCATGTGCAGCTGGCTGTGCACAAACTTTGTTCCATTTATTTCCATATGATTTAAAACCTCTATGATAAGAACCCACTAGAGTCTAGAAGTTGCAGAAGAAGCTGCACATAACAATATTTCAACATCAATATCTAAATCAATATTGATGTTCATGTTCAAATATTGTTATGGCTCTTTTTATATAAAACGGAGTCCAGCAGATGCTAAAAATCTTCAAAAATCGTGGCAACATGAACTTTCCGCTCTTGGGCTGCTAAACAATACTTTCCGCCCGAATAATAAACGCACTCTATCTAGATCTCTAATCAATTTTTTCCGAATTTGAAATAGGTATAAACTTCCTGATATCTTCATCAATAAAATTATCTATGAAGTTTATAACTGTATAAGAACCATAATGATTCAAAAAAGATGATGCCCCGTGGCACCAAAAATTCTTCCCCGACTCTGATTTAATTCGAATCATAAAATAGTGGTTGGCATCGAGTTAGCGCGTTTCTCGCCGACCATACTTTATATTGTGTTCTACGGCCATCTTCAACTTATAAATAAGACATTATCTTAGGGCACGTAGCGGTATACAGTGTTGCCGATACAGATAGAAAACAAATTTGATGATTTCATCTAGTGTTTTGTATGTCCGTCTGCCACCAGACATGAGCCTTAATAGTTAGACTGTTGACATTTTCATAGATGCTGTATTTCTGTTCCGATATAACAACAAATACTGAAAATCAGAATAATATAAATAGGTATTTAAGGGAGCTCTACAAAAGAAACTTGATTTTTAAAAACAATATCCTGGTGTTATCTATGAGGAAAAAGCTAATGGTAACAGGTAGACGCTTGTAATATCCACAAAATATTGAGTTATATTTTTATAGATAATGGTACATTGGTACATTTGGCCGGTTATTTGTATTAGAGCCCAAATTTCTCATGGACTTACAGGTAGAATGCTTTACACTATTTAAAATATTGATACAATTTTGTATAACTCTATGTGGTATTTAACAATTTCCAATAAATGTGTATTTACCTATATTTACATTGATTAATAAAATAATCCCATCTAATGTTACGTCTATTCGCGATTTCAAGGTACACCTTTATTGTCTTTTCTAAACAGCTTTCACTACAATAAAACCTTCATAAAACTTAATCCCTTTATAGGCAGATGACTCTGAGAAATTGGTTACAAGTTTTCCTACAAATCCGGCCAAATCAGTGCAAGTGGCAACTTTGTTAGACGTGAGGTGTTTCCGTTTTTTATTCTGCCGGTCTCTCATTTAAATACGAGGGAGTACAGTCTTGGACACGAGTTTTCTCACCTTAATAGCATCTAAAAAATATTCAAAGTCGTGACTTTACAGAAGAAAGGAATGAAGAAGATACTGTACGAGCGTGTAGTCCAAACGATTTTTTATATTCTGATTTCTATCACCATTTGGATTAGCTCACAGAGATATATAACCTCCATGTTAATCCAGATGATAGTTATAAGGCCAATTATAAAAATGATTTATTGTAACTTTGTGTATTTCTTGTTTCGTGTGATGAAATCAAATTAAAAGATTATGACGACAGAAATTAAAGATTTAAAAAGGATAAAGTTGTGATAAATCTCGATAATAATATAACCATCAGAATTTACTGTTTGGAACCTTTGTGGAGTATACTTATATTAATGTCTGGAATATACACTGTGTGCACTTAAGTTCGCCCCATATGGGAAACTTTTTTATTATCAATTTTAGGAAAAAAACTTATTCTCCATCAAAAGTTCTGCATGTTCTAAAATCTAAAATACAATGATAAGATATCAATTTTTTTTAGTATTATACGAGGTTTCTCAAAAAATATGAACTTTACTCAAGAGTAAAGTACAGTATCCGCCAAAATAAACAGTACCGAAAATAAAAATAAAAATTAATTTTTAATTTCTGTAATGTAAGTGTTCAAAATGTTCACCATTTCGACGCAAGCAAGCTTCTTATCGATTTTGTAAGTCAATAAACATATTTATAAAAAGTGGTTGATGTAACTGCCGAAAAATATTTTGTATTCTTTCCCGTAGTTCGGCAATATTCGCCGGCGGATTTTCCGAGTGAAATATTTTGTCCTTCATTATGCCCCAAATGTATGCGTCAGGTGGCGTCAGATCAGGTGAATGAGAAGGATATTCGAAGTCTGTTCCCCGAGAAATTATTCTATTATCGAAATGCTGACGGAGTAAGTCTAAGGTGCGCACAGCTGTATGGCTCGTTGCACCATCTTGTTGGAACCATTGTGTGCGAAACTGTAGATTTCGTGCACGGCAAAAGTTATTTAGATCCCTCACAAAAGGTATAATAATTTTCTCTCTATAGTGCTCTTGGAGTAAGTGGATTCTGATTATCATCTTCAACGAAATAAGGACCAATCACTCCATGACCAGATACCGCGCACCAAACGATAACTCGAAGACTGTGGAGTGGTTTCTCTACAATGACATCAGGACGTTCAAATCCAAGGAATCTGGTTGTTTATCGATTAATATAGCCGCTAAGATGAACGTGACTCTCGTCTGAAAACCATATGTTTTTCAAAAATTCGGGATCTTCGTAAATTAAACTCAACATGCGACCACAGTAAATTTCTCTTGCACGTTTGTCTGCAGCATTTAGTCGTTGTCCAACTTGAATACGGTATGGATAACCACCAATTGATTTGAACATGCGACGTAAAGACGTTTCACTAATGTAGAGTTTACATGCAGTTCTTACAAGACTTCTTCGAGGTGATTGCACAACTTGGTTAAAAACACGTCCTCCATTTTCGTTAGTACATACTGTTTTTCGACGACCTGAAGAACCTTTACGTTGACACAATACACTACCAGTGCGACGAAATTTTTCAACAACAGCTAACATCATACTTTTACTAGGAGCTGCTTTATTAAATTTTTGTTGATATTTTATTGACACCTGTTCTAAGCTTGAACCATCATTACGACCTTTTTCGTATGAACGAAAATAATGCTCTACCAAAAAAACTTTTTCTTCCGTTGTTAGAACCATTTTTAAATAAAATTTAACTGCAGCGTACTATTAATATATCAACTAATGACAATTAAGTCAAATATGACAAATCCATATTACATAAACAACTCCACAGCACTCTCTGTTTCGGTACTGTTTATTTTGGCGGATACCGTACCTTTAAATTTGACAATATCGAAAAATGTTGCTACGTTCAAATATACGATATTATTTATTTATATGAAAAAAAATGTATTATTTTTTGAAATGTATTTCTAGATACAATAACAATGCAAATTTCACTGTAGTTACGTGTAATATAGCTCTGAAAAACTAATGAATGTTTGATAGCTACAAATGTTTGACAGTAACTGCCAGAACGCGTTAGAATTTTACGCAAAGTAACGTTATTAAGAAAATAGAAACAATATAAAACAAGCACAGAGCCCATTGGACGCAATTGCATATTTGAACGTAGTTTTCAGTTCTGATCAACTTTTTTTAATACTATTTTTCGATATTGTCAAATTTACAAGTACTTTACTCTTGAGTGAAGTTCATATTTTTTGATAAACCTCGTATAATACTGAAAAAATTGGTATCTGATCATTGTTTTTTAGATTTTAGAACATGCGGAACTTTTTATGAAGAACAAGTTTTTTTCCTAAAATTGATAATCAAAAAAGATTCCCATATGGTGCGAACTTAAGTGCACACAGTGTATATTCCAGACATATTGATATAAGTAGACTCCACAAAGGTTCAAAACAGTATACTCTGATGGCTATATTATTATCGAGATTTATCACAACTTGTGGAACTGTGTATAAACTTAAATGTCCAGAATGCCCTCTATTGTTCCAACCAGTGGTAGGGTTCTTTATCGAGCCCAGTTCCATGGACTTACAGTGACTCATGGACTCTGTGAGCTACGCACCCTAGTAGTCTAAAGTGTTACGACGGTGTTTCCCTGGTCGCCCATCCAAGTACTAACCGCGCTCGACACTCTTTCACTGTAGTTATCGCATTAGAGCCGTTTCACTACAGTGCAGGGTCGATTTCCTGTCTAATAAATAGAAAATCACAAATTGAATGAAACTGTACTCAAAAAAAAACTAGATGGCAATCAAAGTAATTAGATGGACCGGGCTTAGGAAAATAGTACGCATCCCACAAAAAATAGTGTATTGAAGTATAAGTGGATATTAAGGTCTTTAAAACACGCGCTAGTGTTTTAGGTACCAGTTATCCACGAATACTTTACGCTATTTTTTTTATTGGTGCACTTTGAAATTATAAATACTGGTATCTATTACTACTACAACAACAAGAAATGGAAATAAGAACTAATAATGTAAAATAGTTGAATTGCGTTGTCATGGAAATGAGGAAAACATAAACTAATTTGCATTTTGATGGAAGTTCAATCTCATTGAGTTCTGAGAATGTTAACAGTATTAATTTAAATACCAATTCCTCCGATTTGTAAAAACAATACCAACTGTACTTTCCATTTTTATTTATAACATTGAAATTGTTAAATATTGTTCGAATGAAGGTTTTGACGTTACAAAATACTTCTGTCAGATCGATGATAAAAATATTGTCATTCAAACTTAGTTTCTCGAGTTGTTGATGTTGCCATGGTAACTTTAAAAATCGCGCGTGTTTTAAAGTTCGATTTAAACACGCTGAGGCGTGCTTTAAATAGGTAAAATGGTTCACCAATAAAAAAAATATTTTGTATTTGGCTTTGGAATACTTTTGGATTTTATGTACCTAACCATTTTATTTCAATTTTAAAGAGATCAATTAGAGCTTGTTCAAATGTCAAACTGGATATTATAAAGCGCAAAATACCAGGTAACTAAAACATTTTGAGGACAACTGGTATAAATATGAATTATTTGTATTGTTTTGTTAGGCTTATTTTATATTTTTTAATAAATAAAGTTTTTTCAGGTTGAGAAAAAAGAACATACAAGTTTGTACTTTTGTTATTTGATACACAAAGGAACTGAAAAAGGGCTAAAGAGTATACTATTCAGTAGATTCAATGCTTTACCACCATAAAAAGACAAATCTGATCCTTGTTTGGTATGCAGGTGCACGCATATGGTGATAGAACAAGGGATTTGATTGTTTTCAAAATCAACAAGGCCCTCATTATATACCACACAAGAAGTATTTTGTAAAAGGATATATTTGTATAGTACATAATAAAATTATTCATTATCTGAGAAAAACAATCCGATAAAAACGTTTCATTAGATTAACAGAACAGAATAAAAAAAAAATTGGTAGTTGAGTAAAAATGATAGAATTTTAACAAACAGACTTTCAAACTTCAAAATAATGTAGATATGTATATTTTTTTTCATCCTGATCATGGTAATACAGGGTGGTCGGACGAAAACAAAACAAATTCATTATTATTAGCTGAACATTGTTAGGCAGATGGGGAATATTTTAACTATATCTTATAAAAGTTTCCATACGTATTTTTCAACCAAGATAATAAGGCTAGACCAAGCCCAAAGTGTAATAAAATGTTACCAAGGATTTAAATTAAATTTACGACGCTTTTCAACTCAACAAAAGGGAGTCCAATTATGAGATCTCTTTGTGTACAAAAGTCATGCTCGAGCATAAATAATGGATTTTAGTGAAATATTGGTCCCTTTTTGTTGTCACATGTAATAATAAAGAAGAGATGTTTCTTTAGAAACGTTGGGATGTTCCTATTTTCGAAAGCAACGCTATTTAATAGCCAAATTTTATGCAGCAGAAATATTTTAACATTTATTTTACAAATAAAAAGTGTACCTACCTATAATACCGTTCGAGTTTTTTAAATATTTGAAAGTCTAACTGAAACAAAACTATTTCAGAAATTTCTGATGACCAGTATCCCCAGGTTTAGGTTAGGTTAGGTTTGTTAGCGACTGTCAAGAGTCTATTGTGGCTCACATCTATTCAGATTTCACCAAACAGCTTCAGCTTCTTAACAGAGCCGATTAGTTTATTTGGTGAATGATATTTTAGGTCCGAGGGCAAGAGAGACTCTGCCAAACATCAGATACCTGATTCGAGCTGCGGCGGGGCAGGCACAAATTATATGCTCTGCTGTTTCATCATCTTCCAGACAAATACGGCAAGTCGGATCATCCGACAGTCCAAGTTTCAGCAAATGATTCAGATGACAGTGGCCTGTTAAAAGGCTTGTTAGACAACGTAGGTCATACCTGCCATAGTCTAACATTTGTTTGGAGACATTCTCCGAAGGATGTATAAAAGCCTTTGAATGAACCAATCCTGGTATATTATGCCAAAAGTCTAAAGCTCTTCTTGCTGTCCAGGTATTTAGTGTATGTTTGGCAAAACTTATTGCGATGCCAATTGTAGGCTCTGCCTTCTCGTTTCCTTCCATGCCATAATGGCCAGGGTTCCAGACCAGCAATACTTTATTGAATTCTCCTATATAGGAGAGCCTTTTTTGGCAGTCTAAAACCAATTTCGACGTTACACGGTAAGAGCTAAGTGCTTTCAAAGTCGCTTAGTTGTCCGAGAAAATTTTATTCTTCTATGTTCTCTCCACGCTTATAGAAAAATGAACAAAATAATTGGATTTCCTGGCGTATGTGATATGATGGTGATCATGTTATTGGCCATGGGTCGTATACTATTTTTCTTGATCATCCTGCCGAAAGTACGTAGAATAATGGTACTTTCTGCGGTGGATTATTTTATTTGAAAGTTTGTGTTTATTAATAAAAAATAATCTGGTACAGATCAAACCTCAAACAGTATTATAATTTTAATTTATGAAAATACGACGGGTACTGAAAATACTACAGCCATAATGTGATGGCGATGCATACGGCGATGAACAAACTTGAATTAGTTAATATGTAGCCTCTTTTTTTTATTCTTTTTGTTTCATGCTTCGTTCGATAAAATCTCGTTTCGCCCGAAGCTCCTCTTGGTTTTAACAACTTAATTTTCAAATGTTGCTGTACCTACAGACCAGGGGCGGCTCAAAAAGAATATGGACAGCTGGAAAAATGTTTTCCTACGACCGTAAAAAGTGACTTTCATTTATAAGCGTGCGATATGGTGATATCAGACGGTTCACTCCAGTGAATATTCACCCAAGTGAATGCTTCATTATTTTTTCATTCCCTGTTCACACGACAAAATGACAAAGAAAATGACAAAGAAAAGAACATTCATCTGATCTTCTTCAAAATATGTCGTCGGGTGATGTAGTGCGTCTCGGAATCAGTTTAATCCGAGTGAACGTTCTCTTTGTGTGCAGACGGTTCATTTTTCGTTCATTCTGACGGAGTGAGTGATACCGAATGAAAAAATCCAACATCGTTGGATCGATTCATTAATGAATTCATTCAGCACTCTTGTTGCATTTTGAGTTCAGATGTATCATTTCGAGTGAAAGATGCCGAGTGAAAGACAAAAATGAACGAAAAGTGAACCGTCTGTTAGCACCTTTGGGGAAATACTGTCAAAAACTTAGTTACTTAGTTAATCTATATTTACCTAGCCGATAGCAGGTTATGAGAAGATTTTATTATGAGTTAGATAATATACAAATCGCGAAAGTCTATTCAAGCCATAAGATTTACACAAGTACGACAAGGAAAATATGAGCAGTACTACTTGAAAGAGAGAAGAGAATAATTGTTCGCAGTCAGCGTTGGGCGTGTTTTCAGTTCCAGCTACCAATCTGATATGAAAGCAGCGTTGCCAGTTTAAAATGTTTGGTACATTCTAAGGAATAATTATCTTATTTCGTATTTAACTTTTAATACGGGATAGCGCCGTATTTATTGAGAAAAATTCGAGATTGGTAATATTATTGACTTTTGAAAAATAAGTGAGATCAACACAGATAAGAATAAAATAATATAGTGCAAAAAAATAAATCAACAAATAACAACCTGCAATAAATAAAATCTATACACTGCTTTCGATTTAACAATTATCGGTATTTAATATTGTTGCCGAGAAAAATTGGGAATAACTTTTACAGATAAATACATTTGGCAACATCTGATTGCGCACAATTATTCTTCTCTCCCTTTCAAGTGTTATTTTTATATTTTCCTTGTCGCACTTGTGTAAATCGCATGGCTCGAATAGACTTTTCGCCATCTGTATGTAGGACGTAACTCTTCAAGACAAAAAAGGGTTGAAATGTTAAAATTATTTTTCTTTCCAAATTTTCTACCAGTTTCATGGATTTTGTTGGAGGATTCCCCTTTTTGACATTTTTTTTTTTGGTATACGAAAAAGTCTCATGGTGGAGGCAAGTAATAGGGGTGAGTTGTGATGTAGAAGTCTTAGCCTATTTCCAATATTTTTTAGAGCTAGAGATTCGAATTTATCATGTTCAAAAAAAATGATAATCAACAATTTGTTTTTTCAACTGTTTTTATATTGAAAACCGGTCCTGTGTAGGATTGAGATACCGTTACAGTATTTTCGAGATTTTTATGGAGAAATCGTGGCTTATGAACTTTTGATTGAGCAAGAGATTGACAATCTGGGTGTTCTTAACTTCAACGTTGCAAACTATTGTTCCATTAGATAAATCAACTAATAATTTCGCTATTACACGATTTTCCTGATAATTATCTATGTTCAAGGTCTTCCTATGTAATTGCAAAAGATCTGAGATGGAAAGAAATGTTGATAGCAATAAAAACATTGTCAAGTTGCACATAGGTTGTTGATTTTTTTCTCGAAAACGGTGCATAATAGCAAATTTTTTTTCGGAAAATTTACTGTGATGGCAATAAAAGACAGACAATTTATCAGAGCAGGGTTATACAATATACCAAGTTTTAAAGTTGGTAGGTTATTTGAGATAATAGGTGTGTTCTTTTCGACTCAGATCCCAGTTAATCTCAGTTAAAGGTCCAAGGTCACTGACGACGGAGCTGAAAATCGTTTGATGTTTTACCGGGATTCGTATCTGTTCTCCTTATAATCTGTGGCTGAAGCCTGGAATAGTTGATTTAAGCATTTTTCTTTATATTAGACAATGATTCAAGTGACTCATAGTTTCTATGACTGAAAGTGGCTGAATAATAAAGCCAAAAAGCTGAATAAAGTGGAGGTAGAAGCAATAGAGAAATAATAATGAGAGTTCCTTGAAAAATTAACAAAAATAAGGTTATTTTTAATGAAATTGACAGTCTATAGGGCATGTCCACGACAGTTGACATTGACAATACTTTGGTGGTAAAACAATAAACAATAGACATGATGAAAAATTATCGAACAACAAACAACTATTAACCTATATTATATACCTATTATTAAATATGCAAGCTCAACATTAAAATAACTTTAAAAGTACACTGAAGCAAAACCTACTAAACTCAAACATGATCTATCATCATAAATCAGCATAACCTCACTATTAAGTACCACGTGGTCTGAAAGCTTTGTTTATTGTCTTACCACCAGACTAGTTTGTGACGTCACGTGGACATGCCCTATACTTTTATAAATGTGGTAACTTCGGTAAAGGGAGCTACACAAAATACCTTTTAGCTCTTCTTCATTTTGTGAGAAACAAATGAAGGTAAAGCATCCCCTCGAATATACAATAAAATATTTATTATTTGTAAGCCAGGTAAATTATCCCCTGATGAGAAAAAGAAAAGAAGAGATATTCCTGTCTTTTCTTCTTTCCATGAATCACAGCAACATATGAAGGTAAAGTATCCCCTCGAATCTACAATAACATATTTCTTCTTTGTAAGCCAGGTAAATTATCCCCTGTTTAAGAAAAAGAAGAAAAAAAAAAGATATTCCTCTCTTTTCTTCTTTCCGTGAATCACAGCAACAAACGAAGGTAAAGTATCCCTTATAATTCAAGTTTATTTTGTCGCTATATAAACTGCTCGCCAAAATTATACTGAAAATAGAATTTACAATAATTATTTTCGTCTAAATTCGTGAAATATCATTAAAAAATTTTATTTAGAATTGAAAACTGTTTGCAAACTCAATTTTCAAAAGACATGTGTAAGCTATATTGTTCTCCATATATTCCAAATTATTATTACTTCTTTATATCCCTTCTGCCAGAAAACATGACAGACAGACAAGGTAAGTTCATATTTTGGTGAAAATATATATATTATAGGTACATGTAAATATTTTGTTGATATTTGATATAACATTTTGAAAACCGTGACTTGAAATTTATTTGTTCATGTTTGTACATTCAAATCCTACACTTTGCCAGAAAAGGTAAACTGCTGGATGGTTGCAGCCAGACGAGTACATCCTATAATAAGCCGGTGGGGAATATTTTCTGTCGGTTGTCGACGGTTTGACCGATTGATTATATTTTCTACTGGCTGGGGTCATCTTCCAGCCACGGGGGACAAATTTCCATCTACGAGGGGTAACTTTAAGCCCCAAGCAATGTCGTTCCTTATTTTTATTAATATTCTCCTTCTTTCTTTCACGATTTAGTTATTTTTTCAAAAGACATAGGTAAGCTATGTCAATCCTCTTTTTTCTAAATAGTGTCCTCCCTTTCATTTGCGAGTTGGTTATTTTTTCAAAAGACATAGGTAAGCTATGTCGTTCCTCATTTTTCTAAATATTCTCCTCCCTTTCTTTCACGAGTTGGTTATTTTTTCAAAAAACGTAGGTAAGCTATGTCGCTCCTCATTTTTCTAAATATTGTCCTCCATTTCTTTCAAGAATTGGTTATTTTTTCAAAAGACATAGGTAAGCTATGTCGTTCCTCATTTTTTTAAATATTTTTCTTCCCTTTTTTCACGAGTTGGTTATTTTTTTTTTTTCAAAATACATAGGTAAGGTATGTCGTTTCTCATTTTTCTAACTAATCCTGCATTTCTCTCACAAGTTTGTTCTTTTTTTAACAGACATTCCTAGACTTTTTTATT
>CAJUYI010007737.1:0-11774 GCA_910591695.1 Galerucella pusilla
AATCGTGGAAATCTTGCGCAATCCCGTGAAATCATGCGAAATCTTGCGCAATCATGCACAATAATTAGCAAAATAGTGAAATTTTCCGGTACTTAAGTCGCGCGAAACACGGGAAATCACGCGAAATCTTGCGAAATCACGTGAAATCTTGCGAAATACTGTCACATTTTTGGCATAGTGGTTCACCCCTCGGTACTCCTTTATTTCGGCCCACAGTGTATATTGTATTTTCAGTATTAGATCAAAAACTTTATTTGATCAAAGTAAGTTTTTTTCGAAAATTTCATGAACAAAAAACCCCACTTTAGAAATTTTTAGCATTTCCCATGCCTCAAAAATTTTCTTCTCGCTTCCATTTTATTTTTCTCCAAAAAAAAAAGTTAATAAAGCATTGAGGAACATTGATTAATACCTCTTCATATTTTTTATCAGCTTCCTCGGCTATTAATTTCGCTTGTGTGAGTTGTTGTTCTAAATGGGACACCCTGTCGTCCTCCATATTCGTTTTGTTTTCTAATGCTTTGAGTATCCTATATGCGGGAGAGATTAGTGTCGTTTTTATTGGGAATAGGCAACACGCACAAACATATACATTTGTCACAAGATGTGGTAACTCTATCGCCACCGTACTGACCCGATTTTGTCCCAAAAGATTTTTTATTTCATAGCATTCAGAGAAAACTGTATGGTCAACGACTGGTGATGTAAAATAGAGAGTTTGAAGTCGATATCCTGACAAAAGTTGAGATAAAAGAAGGTTCAAAAAATTTCAGTTTTTGGAAAAATATCTTTAAAAAAAAGGGGTTAAATAATAATTAACAGAAAAGGGACAATACAATTATTTAGTTAAAAAAATATCGACTATAAAACACTTTAATTGACACAACATTTTTTATTGAGATCATTGGATCACCCTGTATTATTTTATCTACCATAAATATTACGTAGTATCGTTTGCATTTCATAATCTCGAAGATTAACGTTTGTAATTCTATTAGAAGGAATTAATCTTATCTCCTACATAGGCTTTGAATCCAATATGAAAAAATCGATTACAATAAAGTTACCACAGCTTTTACTCACACGGTATGATGATATATTGATTTTTGGATAACCGGATATTTGAAAATTAATTAGTACGAACTGAAAAATGTTAGTTCCGATTTGGTTGTTTGAAAAATTACCATTATATCAAAAAATACGGATATTATTTAAAAATTCTTGAAACAAGACATTGAAAAACATATAGTGTGCTCCAAAAATAAGAAAAATTGATCATAACAGAAAAAAAAATGAAAATTTTAATTTGGAAACAGACTTTTTTCAAAATTCTATTAAATGTAGCCTAAAACCCAAGTTAAAATATGCCATGAAGTTAATATCGCTACTATAATGATTTATGAGCTAAGAAGTGCAAATGGCACCCCAAAAGTTTACAAAAATCCTCAAAAATTGCCTTTTTTTGATCTCTAACATCATACCGTGACTTTTTTTATAAAGGAGCAAAATTAGTGCGCTAAAAAACACAAAACTCCACTCAATTAAAAAGGGATTTTTTATTCGAGGAAAGGATTGACGACAAACCTTTCGCTTTCATCGGCCGCCGCTGAAGCCTCAGCCAATTTAGCTGTGGCGGTGGCTAAACGTTCCTCGGAACGTTCCAAATCCTCTTCCAACAACTGAATACGACGATTGAGAGCCGCTACTTCGGATTCCGCCTGAAACAAACAAAAGAATAATTATTATTTACCCACGTGTTTTACACTATATTTTTTCTACGACCAAAAATTTTTTTAAGCAAGTTGAAATTCAATGGTAGTATTGATAGGACGTAAAATAATAATTTGTGTCGATTCGATGAGAATATTTAGGGCGGAGCGGTCGTATTATGAGGTAATCAACCTTACTTCCTTCCGTTCGACCGGAATAGTAAAAATTGTGAAACTTACGTAATGAAAATTTGTTTATTATACTATTTATTTGTTTAAATAACCTTTTACGGTATAATTTATAGATTGGAATATTAATTTTTTTGACGTGGAAAAATGTACAACAGTTAGTTTATTAATAAAAATCAGTGCCTCTTCCAAATATTAATATTAAGTGTAGTGAAACCCAAGTACTTGAGATCGAGTTTGCGTTAGTGATTGACAAGGTTGAATTAATATTATTTATATAGTTGAACATTACCAATCAAATTCTTTTACTGAATACCTATTACATTTTTTTACGAGGGGGTAACAACTGGTGGCAATACATGTACAAATTGGATGCATTACGACGCATTACCGTGACATTACCAGCATTACCGGCATTACGCGGAATTATTTTAGTATTACGCGGGATTACGCGGAATTATTTTAGTATTACGCGGGATTACGCGGCATTATACTGGTATTACATGGCATTACGTAGGAATTACGCCGCATCATGCTTGTATTCCATAGAATAACTGTGAATTTTGTGACTGAATTGAAGTGATCAGAATTTGAACTCGAGGTAAGTGAAATGATGGACAGATTAGCTAGATTAAAGACCATCAATGCTATTACCCCAGATATAGGTAATTTAATCAATTCTCAATGAATATAGACATATTAGATAATGTAAATAGCATGGGTCTCTGCAAAAATCTTCGAATACATGTTATTATAGGCGTGCGCAGACTTTTTAATTAGGGGGTATCTAAAATCAAATCGGAATCTTTTGATGAAAAAACAAAGAGCCGTGTCTGCCGAAACATTGCTTTTGCATATTGCCGCACTTCAATTTCTCGCAATTCATTTTAAGAATAAGAAGCTGCTTCCTCGTATCATTGGAAGATTGATATTTTGAGGAATTGGACCGATTAGGGTGGGCCATAACCCCCATGCCCCCCCTCCTGTAGGCACGCCTATGCATGTTATCGCGGCCTATACAATCTGTAAACTGTATGATTATTATATTCTGGTTAACATTAATTAGAAGCTTGTTCGATTACACCTTAGTTGGATTTAAAAGACTATATTTTTCATGTTCGTTTTTAAATTTTATTTTAATATTCCTGTATTATACACAATATGTGCAATGGAAGATGTGGGTGCAAATAATGTTCACTGTAAATCAGTACATACACGTATTTAACCACACGTCTGCCCCTCGTAATTGTATTATGATAACGGATGAGTACGATGACAAACGATGTACCAAAAATTTCAAAGGTTCCGACGCAAGTGATAAGTGAATCTACTTGTCGTTAGTTAGTGTACGGTGCGCGTACCCAACATTGCAGATATAGGTATTTCTCTAGACTCTAGAGAAAGCCAAGTAAGACGCAATACAGGATGCTATAGAATTGAACATAAATCTAAGCCTGGATGGAATCAGTAGAGCCATTTGTGAATATGAACTATCTTTGACAATTCAAGTCCAGAAAATGAGAACTCCAACAAGACCGATAATCAGGATGATGGTGAAGATTCATGTCAAGTGTCAGAAGAAACAGATCAAGATTTTCAAGCTATCCGTAATAACTTGTCCCCTTCTCCCGAGTCTGCTCAAGATTTTGAGAACATCAATATTACAGACTATTTAGGGAATATGTTTAAATAAATGAAAAATCTCAGTTTAAATAGAGGAAGTTAATAAAATCTGATCGTAGGGACCGTTTTTGTGATTGGGGTTTGAATAAATAGTATAAGAATTTGTATTGTTGTATATGATGTAAAAAAATAAGAAAGAAGTTTATCCAAACCCAGGTTCAAATTATGAACTCTATTGTATGTTTCCCTTTGTTTTCAATTAAATTATCATCTGAAGATTATTACCGCCGTATTTATTACGATAACAGCTCGGAGATGCGTGTATTGAATTGAATTACTTTTTTGTGCAACTTTTGTTTTAAGCAAAATTAATTAATTTTCGTTCGTAAAGCTGTTACAATCCAGGTATCATTGTAATGGCATTCCTGGAATTACAATGAATTACATTACGAAGTAATTCTGGCATTACATTGGAATTACTGGTATTACTATGAAAAGGCATGTAATGCGCAATACATGTACAAAATTTGTCCCAGTTGTTACCCCCTCGTTTTTTTACTATCCAATGTAAAATATGATTTGCTTTAATGGCTCACCCTATATATAAAAAATTGCTTTACATATATTGCTATATTTCATATTGGCAAAGTAAATATCCTCTGTGTATATAAATAAACAATATTTGCGTCATTTCCCTTCGTAAGAAATAAATATTGATTGAATACAGGATGCATTAAAATTATTCCTTTTAAGTAGTTATTTGGGATGGAAAAAATATAAACATGATAGGTATTTTATTAAATGGCGAAATTCCCAACACGAAAAATGTTTAAACAAATTTGGTATTTAACAGAAAACAACTTTCTAAATTGATTTTAACTTTCAAGTTGTAGGTACACATGGTTATTCTGAAAATAAGATGAAGCAAACTATGTCGAAAAGAAAATATGGTTATGTCAAGGTTGGCAGAATTACAGATATTAGATAGATAAATAATTGACTGAAAAGAAACTTTTACAGATAAATTTACCTCCGTATTTGAATAATGCAAAAATTGATACAACTGTCAAATTCATAGGATGCTGAGTTCATCCTATTACTATAAGCTTTAGTTGCCATAACGGTAATAATTACATTTCCCATCTAAGTATATGTTATCAATGCAAATAAAAAATAAATAGAATTTATCTTTAAAAGATAAAATCTAATAATTCAAGTCACCTTCAAATCGATTTAAGGGCCAATGTGCTACTCACAGCCCTTTCCTATATTTACCAAGTTTTTTTACGAAAACATCTGGTTTTATGTATAAAAAAGATAAAAACGACGTAAATTTGTTAAACGTAATAAAATTCAATAGTTTAACGACTCCAAAAACACGTTTTATAATGCACAAACGTCTGCCTACCTCTTCTCTTCTCATAATTTCAACTTGGAGTCTCTTGTTGAATTCCTCACATTCATCTTTGTATCTTTCCATTTCCTCTTTCGTCTGCCTCATTTTTTTCTTAAGTACGTCCAAAAGGGAACCTTGTTGGATATTGGTAGTCATTTTTTATTTATTGAAAAAAACGGGCACTTCACGAAATAACCGAATACAAACTGTATTAACTGTACGATTCGCCTGAGTCAACTGGGCGAGTCACCGGGAAAAATGGCTGACACGCGTGCGCCTCTGACACCTGCTAGATATTCCATAAAAGCACAGTTGCCATATTTGGTATAAAACAAATACTTGTTCTTTCAAAATTGTACACGTTTGAATTTTAATCAAATTGACGCCAATAGAGATTGGAATTCGCGATTAGGTAATTAAAAATGTACCAGGCACTATCAAAAATGGAAATATTACATACATTTCAGATGTAATGCTAAGGAAAATGGAAGTTCCAAGTACTGTTGATACATAGAATACTTCATTACGAGTCCAAAAGATAAGCAATTTTTTATTAAATCTGTACAATAATTCATAAATTGGGAATTATAATAATCAAACAACCGTAGTTGTTTATTACCGATAAGTAAAATTGGTACCATTTAATAAACTGACATCTACAGGGACACTCAAAGTTTTCTATGAAGTATGATCAAAATGATTTTTCTACTGCATCTTGGGAAAATGAATGAATATAGAAAATGAACGTCTCCAAAAATCCCTGTCGATGAGACATTATTTTATATAAGTGGATAACAAGAAATTTCAATAGAACCGACAACACCGCTGTGAATTCGAATTAAGGCGCGGCAGCCATTCAAACTATTAATCGGTTTGTAAAATTTATAGTAATATGGTGACAATAGATGATAATACCACAATCTGTTGTATAAATACGTCATGATCGATTTACAACTACATATGTAAATGATTCAGTTCTTTTGTTATAGTGTATGTATGCTAAAGTTGAGTTGTCAGGCCAGAATGAACGTGAGATCTCGTCATCATTATTTATATCGGGAGAGACAAAAAATAAAAGCAATAGATATTAGATAAACTTTGTGTTGCATAATTTTCGGATAAAAATGTATTGGAAGCAGTTCAAATTATTGTTTTTTCCTAATTCATATGACAGAATTTCATTGGTAGAAGACTGCTCTGTTTGAGAAAGAAAAAATATTGAGATTATAATTATCATTGATGACAAAACTAGAACCTGAACAGATCTCTATAGTGACACAAGAATACAGTTATCTGAAAGACAACTGTTAAACAGAAAGTAGTATCTAACAGATAGTTGTAAAGTTAGTTAAAGAATAATGAGGAAAGATCTAAGTGGTGTATCCAATCTTGCGAAGAGCTTACTAGAGCAAAAGTCAAGTCATGGAGATTATCAACATATAATTGAGCTGATTATCATCAAATATTAAAGAAGTTCTTAATTGCAATTTGTTTTCTATATTATATTTAAACCTTGATACTTTTGCATCAACAATCCGTTTGTTTGTATATATTTAAAACATAAAAATAAACATGGCTAGCAAATATACAAACATCATCCACCGATGTTATCTCTTCGAAACATAATTTAAGCACATACTTTCACAAATAAAACCGTTGTACTCATTAAAAATATATTTGAAATGATTGGGTAGCTAAGGAGGTGAAAATATGACATGAATAATTCAAATACTTACTCTTTTCAACTGTGAATTCATAATATTATGCAGTTCATTTCTGATAATGGAAAATTTCATTAGAGTATCCGAACTGAATATCGAACTAGCAAAAGCAAGTCCTGGATAGTCAGCACATCTTCTACGACGTTTCTCTCGTTCAGCTACCACTTCAGTCATTTCAGACGTACAGCGGAGCTTTGATAACTCTTCTAGCTCAGGATCTAAACTACCCTGTTCACATTCTATGTCACTTTGACTTGAACCTTCAGCTTCTGGCCTATGGACGAGAGACATATCTTTATTTTCACTTTTGGTATCATTTTTAATTTGTTTGGCCTTTCTTTGTTTACGTATTTTACTGTTACGATCTTCTTTTAAACTTTTACTACATTTGTCTAAGCTGTCGGTAGATATTTTTGGTTCTATATTACTATCAATATCATCATCACAAATTGTTAAATCTATCACTTCTATTATATCACATTTAGTAGTGGTGTTTTTGTTTTGTATTGGACTGATAGAGGGATTAATTGAACTATTTTCAGGGAAGGCACTATGTTCTATCACAGTTTCATTTTTTGTTATTGTTGTTTTTTGCGTTGTCACTACGTTATCTATACTGTATTCACTTAATGGTTTGCTAGGAGACACTTCTAACGCTAACCTTCTTCTAGTACCATCGTTCCTGGGATGGTGTTGATGTCCCCTTTTTCTAGCACTACCCGCCTCCCTAGTTGTTGACATTTTTCTTACAGACGTCACTTAACGCGTGCCAGTCACTTCCACCATATTGAACTCACTGGCGCTGGTGTCGTGTCGGACTATCAAACTACACGCGTCGTGGCAGCACTGTTTACAAAAAGTTCCGCCATATTTGATCCAATATATTAATAATTGCGTATTATAGGTCATTTATTTATCAATATTATCGCCAAAAGACATCAACGTACTGTATTAAAAATGTTTTTTGTCTGGCATGCCTTGAAACTGCGATGCATGGTTGGCAAAATATCAAAAAAGAACGTCACTACTGTATAGGCAATACACAATACCACTGTGTAGATTTTGGTTTAAGTTGATTTAAAATGCATTTCAAGATGATAAGTCGTTAATCTTACATTTTTGTACTACTTAGTTAGCGTACCAGATGTCGATAACGAGTGTATTACGTCACGGGATAAGTAGAAATAGGATTATTCATCGACCCATATTTGGAGTGCTATCGAGTTCTTGGTGTATTAATAGATCTACTAAAAACACGCGTAATTGATTCTAGTAGTAAACTTTGAAACCATAACATCCTTCTTTTGCGCTAATAATACGATACTAAACGTTCATTAAATAATATAACTTGAGACACTTAAGTTTCTTTTAATTAGTTCACTATATAACTTCGGTGGTTTACCTTCTGTTTGTGTTCCCTAGGAATAAAAATAACTTTTCTATTATTGAATAGAAAAGAATTTCAAACATGCGCTTTGCAACTCGAAATAAAAATAAATCAGCGTAAGCTCTACGAATTTTTCAAAAAAAGCCCCTGAAATAATTATTTTAAATGATGACATTCCAAACAGCACCCTCTGGTGACCTTAATTTCAATATATATGACTTAATACCTGGGATTCCTTCTTTTATATTAACATTAATATGGATTAATTGTTTTTAAGAGATGGCGCTAGACAGTCAAAATAAATTATGGGACAGAATTTATTATACAGGGTGACCAGAAGAGTTGTAATCAGTTATAGATCAATTTATACAGTTTTTAATAGAAGAATGATTTTTTTTTGGAAAAAATTGATTGATATAACTGCGTTATCACTTTAATTACGTTTTTTCAGCAATTTTACTATACAGAGTGACCAAAAAACACAAATTAGTTATAAGTTATAGATTCATTTATACTTTTTTGAGTAGCAGTATGTTTCTTTTTTTGTTAAAATTGGTTTATATGACTGCTTTATAACTTTAACCAGGTTTTCTCAGCAATTTTAGTATAAAGAGTGATCACAAAACATTAAAATAAAAATTAAAGATGCATTTATACAATTCTTATCAGCAAAATGTTGAATTAAATAGAAATAACTATGTACTTACGTTTTGTAGAGCTTTTTCTTTTTCTTCAAGTTTTCCGTTGACTGAGGTGAGTTGTTCTTGTGTTTGGTCAAGGTCATTTTCAATAGTTTGGATTTTCTTTTGAAGAGAGCGAGCTTCTTCTTCAGCCTATTAAAAAAATACATAAAACTAAGTGAATAAGTGACTATGACAAATTTGAAGAAATATTTCAAGTAATAAAAGTTGGTAACATTTTGGATTCCAACTGACTTACCTTTTCTGCGCGTAGATTAGCGTCTTTGGCGAGCTGTTCATTATGTGCTGCACGGTCTAAGGCGTTGTCTTTTTCAAGCTTCATCGCTTGCATCTTCTTCTTGATGGCGTCCATGGTGGATGAGTGTTATTGACGCGGTTACAAGCTGTGACAAACAATGAAATATTGACATATTTTAAGTATGAAGAACATTTTTTTGGTACACCTCGTATGATTTATTGTATAGTACAATGACATTACAAATAATACTGTTATAACCAAACGATATCATTTCTAAGTTTGGTATTGATGACATAAAGGCGAGATAAAATTTTTTTTTTTCAAGAAAAGTGATTAATGCTACTGTTATTTAAGTCAACAAAACAAAGGAAGTTCAGTTTGCAGTGGTATTTATATTATGAAGTCATGATTAATACAAAAATTTGTAGGGATCATTTTTTTTTAAATTGTGACAATTTTTTTTACAGTATGTCATAAATTGCAACCACACCCGCTACATATGCTGTACGCCGACTTGACCTGAATTCTAATAAGGAAATATCCGTTTTTTTCACAATATAAATAAGTCACTTATAGTGCAGGGCATAGTTGAGCAAAATTGTTATAATTCGTATATACTATTTGTCCCCTCAAGTTGGAATTATAAGGAAAGCTTTTTTATGAAGAATAACTTTTCTTCACAAAATTAATAATAAAAAAGTGGTCCATATGATTCCAACTTTGGGGGGGCCATATTGTATATTTTTTAAAGGTTCTGATTTTGAAAGTGTATGATATCTCCCGGCCTATTTTATTTAAAAAACTATAAATTAAAAATGCAGCAAAGAAAATTTAATTTTTTTTATATTCTTTACACTTATTTGATTAAAAATTATTTAATGGAAATAATAGTTATTTGTGTAACAAGTGCAGGATGCATGAAAACTGCAATGCAACCACACTGAGAGCAACAAATACGCCATTTGCACATGCTACACACAACATTTTTTCTACGATCGAAATAAAATAGTAAATATTTAAATATTTTACAAAATGGTATTTCCATAGACATATCTAGATAGTCGACAATCATTTACAAAAGAAATTGAATAAATGGAAGTAAGAGTTCCACAAGGACTTCAATTTTACCTCATTAATAGTGTTGTTGAGTGAAATTTATCTAATTGGGTGAATGATTGTACCGAATACATTGTTTTAGTTTACTTGCATCTAATTATCAATACAATCACGATTCGCGTGTCAAACATGATATTATTGTAAATAAAAAAGCAAAACCTGTTTTAGAATAATAATAATATTGTACTAAATACAAGAATAATCATTAATAAATCATTGAAAGAAATAGAAAATCAGAAAAAAACATTCAAATGACATGGAATTTTCTGAAATCGGAAATTTCGAAAAAACAGACGAAAAATGTTGTTTAAATATTTGAAGAATGTTTTGATATATAAGAAATGGATTTGTCAAGTATAAAACTAGAAAAATTTACCTGCAGACACAAAACAACTTCAAAAAATGATGTAAACACAAAATTATAATTTCCCCATCACTCGATAAAATTATACAAAGATAAAATTTCGATAAGGATAAATTGATGATGTAATATATTCGTATTAAACATATTTTGACTCCTGTACTTAAATTAATAAACATACTGCCACAAGATAAAACTTAGTTATTTGTCATAAACTTTTGCGAAAAATGCTAGTCATGAGATTCTTTTCAAATATACAGCTGTATAAAATATACACCTGATTTATACAGGGTCCTTCTAAATTCAGAAGGCGCGCATAAAATTGTATTGGGTCTTTTGTATGGCATAACTTCTTCATCCCTAAAAACATTCTGAGTGAAATTGAGTTATATATTCTTGAATCAAGCTAGAATTGGTTGCTTGCTCTGAATATAATAAGAGATACTTAGCAAAAAGTATAGTATAGTCAAAAGCGTGCGGGATCAAATGTATCAGATCAGAAGACACAGAGTTTACCAAAATGATGGTTGATGTTTCCTACACACTGGTTGACGAATTTCCACTTTTTCATTCATTTTCGAAACAATCTATCAGATTAAGTACCATTTTTTTCTGCTTGATGATGCAAAATACCGGAAAATTGCTTCTTATTAATTCACATTATCACTTTGAATTGTCAAAAAATTTCGCTGGTGAAGGACTTTTTAGAATCGCTGAAAACTTAATACATATCCTTTTTTCTCCTGTCAAAATTGCATTAGTCTGTCTTATTCATCTTACGGATTTTATTTGGAAGTTATTATTGTTGAATCGTATGACCCGCATGATAAGACTGCATTTGATTATAGCTTGGGTTCCAGGGTAAAGAAAAAGCATACGAATTAGTCAGAGAAAAATGACATAAAAAAGGGATACAATGAAAAAGGATAGCACAGAAATCTATGGAATGTTGGATGAATTCAACAGGTCAAAGTTTACGACATGGGTACTGTCAAAACTGTGGTGGGTCAAGTGGGCGTTGTTAGCTGATGCGATTGACAGACGTAACCATATGCAGATTCTGTCAATTATAGAAAGAATGAATGAAGAAAGGACTTTTTCCAGGAATTGAGTAGAAATATCTTTTAGGTTTTTGAGTTAGGGTTGAAATTGATTGGCTTTTGGTCGATAAGGCTTTGAAGATTTTGAAAATAATCCTTATATTTACCAATGGCATGGTTAGGAATAGATTTTGAATAAAAGAAGGACTTTCTCCAGGAATTGAGTGGAAAAGATCTTTTAGGTGGCAGTTAAAAATGAATTTAAATGTTCTAGTTAATTTTTTGTGAACTTT